>CAJUYG010005211.1:293-14434 GCA_910591675.1 Galerucella calmariensis | reverse complement strand
TACATTTTAACAATGTATATTTTTGCTTTGATGAAGTATACAAACATAAAGTCTATAACTCACAAATTCTTAATAGTAGGACATACAGAGAACGAAGGCGATTCTGCACATTCCGTGATTGAGCGACAGGTGAGACGTTCTTTAAAATCAGGACCAATTTTCATACCATCAAAATATGTTGGATTGATTAAAACCGCAAAGAAAACTGGAAGACTTTACAAAGTAAAAGAAATGTCGTATACAGATTTTGTTGATTTAAAGAAATTAAACGAGGTAATTGGAAATATAGACGACAGGACTAAAGACGATAAGATCGCAGATATGAAAATAATAAAAATTGAAAGGGATGATCCATATACATTAATGTACAAGACGACCTATGCACAAGAAGATTTCTTTTCAATGAGTATAAAACAACCTAGAGCAGCGGTCAATAAAAGAACCCAATTAGCTTTAAAACCATTGTACAAGGAAAAAATTAAAATTCCTGGAAAAAAAGAAGAAAGGGCTATTGGAATTATTAAAACAAAACCACATTCCTCCCCGACATGCGACAATAACTTATAGTTTCGTTATAGTTATAGTTATGTTATTTTTGTAATAATTGCAATAAAAATCAGTTTCCTACTGGTATTTTTTTTTATTTACCGAAAATGTATGTTTTTGTAATGCAGAAATTATTTAAAAAAAATATCTTGATTTTATGGAAAAGTGTCACAACTATTACAGGGGATGAAACTTTCACTCTCATTAGAGTTTTAATCAATAAATCATGCAAAAATATTATAACAGCTCAAAGAATACATCGTAATGTTGTTGCAACATGAACATAGTCATTTTAGACATACTGACTATCCTCATTTAGACTTTCAAGCAACTACAAATTTTAAAACTACTCTACTGAAAGATTATTGATTTTTGAATGTGTCACTTTTCCATCAACGGAACGAAATGTCACGTTGTCACGTCAAACGTCACGTTGTCACTGCAAATCTCACGTTGTCACGTCAAACGTCACGTTGTCACGTCAAACGTCACGTTGTCACGGCAAATGTCACGTTGTCACGTCAAATGTCACGTTGTCACGTCAAACGTCACGTTGTCACGGCAAATGTCACGTTGTCACGTCAAAGGTCACGTTCTCACGTCAAATGTCACGTTGTCACGTCAAATGTCACGTCAAACGTCACGTTGTCACATCAAACGTCACGTTGTTACGTCAAACGTCACGTTATCACATCAAACGTCACGTTGTCACATCAAACATCACGTTGTCACGTCAAACGTCACGTTGTCATGTCAAACGTCACATGTCAAACGTCAAATGTCAAACGCATTAACGTCTATATATGAAAAAATTCTACCCAAATGTTCAGGCCCCCAATCCACTCTTTAAATTACCCAAATAAATTGAAAAAAATTTCACCATAGTCCGGGCGCGAACCATCAACCTACGCGTCTATATCAAGGCATTGAACACATGTTGCCATGAGCTCTCATGTAGATGTGAAGAAAGGTATTACATGCTGCAATGTGCTCACCGTACGCTTCTTGCTGGTGACGTAATCGAGAACCGTTAGGATGATGCGCAAAAAAAGATTCAACAGCGCCCGCACCGCTTCAAACGTCACATCGTGCCACCGGAGTATTCTTCCGTAATATGTCACAGTCATCGTTTTGGGGAGTTCGAATATTGGTAAATAAAGACACTGCTTTTTATGAAGATAAAAGTGAGGTTATGAATAAACTGGCTTAGTTCATCTGATAAGTGCCTGAAGAGGTCCATCAGTTAGATTGCCACAAACTACTTATCCGTTAAGACGTATTCAACCATGTTCAACAGAAGGGGATATAAAAAATGAAATTAATTCTGTTTTTGCTGTCATGTGTAATATTAGTGGCTGTATTTGTTTTAATTTTAAAAATTGTAAAACGAAAATTACAATCTTCATGTAATATAAAAGTTGATGAATATACAGAATATAAAAACTTTATTTATAATGGTAATACAGTATTTAAAAACCAGTGACGGAGACGTTGTACATTTCTTTCAGTACATGAAAATAGTCTAGTGCGTGACAGGGGTTTGGATCTTGAGCAAAGTTTCCAGTTTCACAGGGTGTACCATCAAATTGGCAAACATCAATAATGTGTGGAAAAACACCGTGGCATTTCTTTAGCAGAAATTCCGCTTAACAATGTCCAGGTGTACAAGAAGAATCACTCAGGGTGAGAAGAAGAGATCAATACGTATTGCAACAGGTCGTGTGTGTGAATTGCAAGAAGTATCAACAATGACCAGAGGATGTAAGAGGAATCAACAACGACCAGAAGGTAAGAAGTGAAAAAAGAAGAAGAGATAATCGATAAGTATTGTAATCATTGTGTATCAAAAGCGTGTGATGTGATGTGATGTTTAGCAGAGTGTGCGAGCCTAGCTTATTGTGATGGTGATTGGAAGATATGAGCCGAGTAGCCTTCGCCTGGCCTAAAACAAAGACTTTTAAGAATTGAACTTAAACTGAATATAGCAACGCGAGGTCAAAAATTATCATTTATAATTAATGAAAATTATGGAAAAATTGATTTGAACTCAAAACTTGACCCTAATAGTGTTACATTAAGAAAAATATACCGAAATAATTACTTTTGTATTTGTGAACAGATTGATGGGTTCCGAGCAATTGGCCTAATAATCACAAAATTTGGTATTGGTACGCACAAGAGTGAGTTGTATTCCTATATCTAGTTGAGGAACACGCAGATTATTGCTGGGTTGCCAAAATTATAAGCGATTAATGTGTAGGCGAGATGCAATTGATTTTATATGAAAATGTTCATTCTTTATAGTTTTTTTCAGAAATCTGTCTTATCATTTTTAATATTACGAATAGAATTCTTTTGAGGCAGATACCTTAAACCTAGACTCATAGAAAACCTCCTACATTGATGTATATCATCAATCATGATCATATCGAACGGTCCTAAAAATTTTCAAAATCACGATATTCACCGATCAGTGGTACTGAGTAAAGGATTTCGTGGAAGAAGGTTTCTGGAGACCAAAATCAACGTGGTTTGAAACGGTGAATTGGGTAGAATTTCGCTGTGTTCCTTTGTAGGGATAATTTCATACGTTTCTCAAAATTGGTAGGAAATATTAGAGATATTGTTAGTGGATGCTTTTCCTCCAAACTTCTCCAAGAGGATTTAATACACCACGTTGTACGGCAACCAGAGATATCGATCTGTCAGCCATTACTACCGGTATGTAACATATCCTTTTTCTGTTAAACTGTTCAATTATTGTAGTAGGTAATCACATTATTCAAATTAAAAAAAAAATTAGCATTATTCTCATCTGAAGTGAATTCAGGGTATATTTCATCACTAATAATTTCACGTAAAAGTTAAACAAAGTGATTAGAATACAATATATATTACATCAGTCTAGAGTATTTGATTAGTATTATCAACAACATATTCGCCAGTTTTTATATCGTTAATTCTAATTTATCCTTTCAATTGGTAGGACACGGTCTCAAAACGCTTTTGGAGCTGACTTCAAGTTTTCCAACAATTATTTAAAGCCCCGACATCCTTGACCAGGAAGGGTATGTTATTTCTTCATCAGTTTCTTTTGTCCTCATGTACTTTGCAACTTGAATATTCAATAATAAAGAATTTAAAAAAAAATAACTAGGTACAAACTAAAATATTTAAAATGCGATGTTGCCAGACTCCGTCATTTATAGAATGATTCTGGTATATATACTTAAAAACTTTGAAGGCACTAGTAATTATTCAAAAAAAAAAATAATATTTCATATTTAACTTAACTCTAATTATTGCTGTGACTCTATTTATTAGTTATGTAAATGGTATTTATTAAGGTTTATATTTTAGGACTTTCCATTTACTCTCTTTTTCTCTTCCATTGTACGACTAATAGTACAGTACCATCTTGTGAAAACTGCTCATAGTCTGGAAGTTGATGTTGTCTGGAAAGTTGTAGAAATTGTAGCTGATCATTTACAGAAATGAGACATACAACTTCATCCTGCATCACAAAAGGACACGCAAGTTATAAATAGCTATTTAGTTCTATTTTTTTATTCCGTTTATAGAATAAGTTGGTTTTGATAGTTGTTACTTAGGTTAAGATATTATTCCGAGTGTACCACTTGCAACAGTTGTTAGCGCCTTACTATTTTCTTGGTATATATATATATATATATATATATATATATATATATATATATATAAAAGTTAGCCCATATCTATTTACGCTATAGCTTCATAATCAGCTACACAGTATTGCGCATGCGCTTGAGCTCTCGCGATCGCAGATTTAAGATTTGACCCATCCCGTCTAGGGCGCTTCCTGTTAAAGGTGTTTTCAGTTTTCAACTGTAATTTTGGGAAAAACAATTACAGGCTCTAACGCCATTAGAATTGCACGTTCGTATAAGGGCCCATCCTATGATGATTAGTTATCTGTTATTAGTATAATGTATCTAAAGTTATGATAATACATATAATTATTTAGATTCCATTTTTTTAGCAGATTCTATTTGGCTGTACATATTCAGGTTGAATCTGGATAACGTTGACTTCAGTTATTAAGTTCTTATCGTTGGTAAATCGCGAATTAGAATTTGTCTTTGGGTATATGGTATTAGATTTATCTGGCGCCTGGGTTATACTAAATTTTGTTCGTTGTCATACGTTACGGACCCCCCCAATTCACCTACTTGAGTTACGGGAAAATACCCAATTGCCAACATCAGCACGTAGTCGGCTCGTTTGGCAGCTTTTAAAGGGCGTACATGAACTGCGGACCAAAAACCATAAATGATTTTTAAAATTTGTCATGTGTTTTTAATGACCCATGAATTGCGGACCAAGTCGAAAGGGCCACCTGAAATCTACCTGCCCACTAATTGGGAAAAACCTATACTTTTATTATACGCTATCAATAACTAATCTACCTGAATGAATATTTAAAATATCCAAAACTTCATTATTTAACTGAATGTCTTGTCGTCAGCATCAAATAAATATGTCGGTATTTGAGTGTTTAAGTGAACGAGGAAAACCTTTGTTAGTGTTCCAAAACGCAAAATTTTCTTTCAAGAAAACATTGAAAAGCGGAGAGAAGTTTTGGACGTGTACCTTCAAAAACTGTACTGCTAAAATTTTCACGGTGCGCGAAGAGAACGTTCTTTCAAGGAGTACACTGAACCACAACCATACGGTGGATATTAAAAAACATAATCGACAAGTGATTTCGAATAGTGTTAAACGTAAAGCAGCAGAAGATTTATCGGAAAAACCTTAAAAAATTTTACATTCGTCGTTCAGACAAAATCCAGGGAATATGTCAACCATCACAGCAAGAGATGTCAACTACATACGAAATAATATTTACTGCCTTAAGCGCAAAAACCAACCACGATTACCGAAAAGCCTAAGTGAAACAATAGCCATTTTGGAAGAAACCGACGTAAAGAGTACGGAAGGTGAGAAGTTTTTATTTGTGAACAATTTAGAGAAGAAAATTGTGGTGTTTTCTACAGAAAGTAACATGACTGCATTATGTAACACAGATAAAATATATTTGGATGGCACGTTTTCCTACTGTGTCAAATATTTTCTGCAATTATTCACAATTCATATAGAGCGAAATGGCTATTACATTCCTATAGCATTTTGTTTGCTTCCAGACAAAAAAGAATGCACGTATAAATTTTTGTTTGATCTTCACTGTGAAAGGTGCAATACAATTAATTTACAACTTAAGCCTAAAATAGTGACAGCAGACTTTGAACAAGCTATATAGCTATACATAGCGCAGTGGCTGCGACATGGAATGAGTCAAAAATCATTGGATGCCGGTTTCACTTGGGACAGGCCTCGTTTAGAAAACTACAAAGCATTGGTTTAACAAAGGAATATAAAGATGAAAGTAGTGTAATAGGGAAATGGTTACAATATAGTTTTGGATTGCCGTTCTTGAATCCAAGTGAAGTAGGAGATTGCTTCTCATTTGATTTGATGGAAGAAATGCCGAACGACGAACGTGTTAGGACATTCGCCGATTACTTGGTAGATTTTGATATTGGCGGAGATGCAAGATTTCCTCCAGAAATGTGGGCTGAAATCTGAAATGACAGACAGCATACAGAGAACAACAAATGCATGCGAAAGTTTCCATTCGAAGTTTAACGAAAATTTTCATTCTTCCCATCCAACAATATTCAACTTTTTAAATATATTAAAACAGTTTCAAACAGATACGATTATTAAACTTCGATCTGTCTCCGATAAACCTAGAATACGCGATACTAAAGTCAGAAAGCGACAAGATTTTTTAACTACCAAAATTTTTCAATATGAACATAAAGAAATTACTAGATATAATTACGTGAAATGTTTGTCCTATATGTATAAAGTAAATAATAAATAAATCTTAGATTTATTAGTACCTACATCAACATATTTATACATTTCCTATATCCCATATATTGTATAGACTATAGTATTTTAGTTGATTAATAAACATATTATAAGCAAAATGTATTTCTTTAAAAACTTATAATTTTCTTATTCAAAATAAAAAAATATTGAAATGATAATGGTTTACTATTCCCTAATTTTTACACCTTACCTTTACCCTAGTTGTATAAACTTAAGCTTAGTCCGCAATTCATGGTTTTTAAAAGAGGGGTCTTCTTGGTTTGGTCCGCAGTTCGAGTACGGAATTATTAAAATCAGGTAATCGGTCCGCAATTCGAGGCCGCCGCTTTTAAAGGTATTATACGTTACCCCGAATTTTCGGAGGTAATAATAGATAGTAAAATTATAAATTTGCAATAACCGGAAAAAATGCAAAATAACCAATTGATATCACAACATTAGAATCTCACCAATACTTTGAAGCAATATTTATCAACAAATACAAAATTGTGGAAAAGACGATAATACCACGTGAGATAAGGTAGAAAATCAAAAATCATAAAAATGCATTATACAGAGTAAATCAAAATGTTATTACAAGATTAATTTCTACAACTGTATAAAACAGAATGGATCATTAAATAATACAACTTACATTATGCTTCTGAGGGCTCAGAACTGATTTCGCTCAAAGATATAGTGGGTGTAATTCCTGGTCCCCGGAATAGAAGTAATCTTCGTGAATAAGCTCACTTTTGGACTCTATATAAAAATTATAAACTCGAATTAACTGATCAACGCAAATCTATTTGTAACAAATCACCCCTTCCATAATTGTTTCTTAAACTAAGACAATGGTGGAACCGATGTAATAAATCGAACCAAGTATTCACACGGCATTATTTGAAAATAACCCTTTATAAAATTGTGATGATATAACAGTAAAAGTTTATTCTTTCACACAATAATCTTAGAAGTGTGGGGCGCGATAACCCTTCTCCTTGCAATCACACTATAAAAAGTAAAAACGATTTGGTCTTAAAATCAAAGTGCTTTGAATGAAGAAATGGGTAAGAATAACACAAATCTTTTTACAAGAATATTAATGTACTTACATATTTTCAGAAGGTTTAACTGAAATATTAAGGACCCGCTTGCCTCATCAATTGAGGGTAAGTTTGTGAAACATATAAAATAAGTAAATTAGCATCGATTTTTTCAGAACAAGAAGATAATAGTGTTAGAGGGTCCATCCCGGACCCAACAGAAAGGCCCCCTGGTATGGAGAGCCTGGGAAATTACCAGGGGTATCACCTCTGGTATAATCCACACTTCGAGGGCCCGGTGTTGGTGGTGTGGGCCTTTAGGTATAGTATTGTATTATAATACTCAAAGCATTAATACATTCATTTTGTGTTACAGGCCCGAATAAAAGTGATGGTTAACCCTTTTCTTCTTCTTCCTTTTTTGACTGACCGCAGATGATGAATGTTTTTTAAAATAAATATATTGTCATTATTCTGTTGTTTTTTCCCACATTCTACTTTTTCTTGCAAATAATGGTCAATAAAGATTTTAAAAAGCAACTTATAATAAAGCGTAACATAATGAAAAATAAAACGAGGTGAAGTCGACTCACACTATCAATAAGTGTTTAGAAGATTTATCTGATTTATTATCACTGTATGACTACCGTTTGCAATCCTTGAAAAATTGGACTGGTAAAGTTTCCCCTATGGATTTATCGTTAGCAGGTTTTTTTATGTTGGTTATAGTGATATAACTCGCTGTTTTGATTGTCATGTGGAAATTAATGAGTGGCTATCCGAAGATTGCGTTCATGATAAACATGTAAAGTTTAGCCCCGACTGCAAGTTTGCCAAGATGTTGAAAACATCAATATTAAAAGAAAACAGCAGCAAAGCAAAACCACCAAAACGGTGGAATGTTCTACAAATATTCAATAAAACCCTACCAATAAATTTGTTTTTACTTGTATATATTGTAATGAATGATTTTGTGGCGAGAGACTGAATCTAAATGTTTAGACTGATGTAATTATTGATAATAAATACATCAACCAGCCACAGTCTTAACATCAGTTTTCATTAAGCCGAGTTCAGGTGTTTGGTACAACTCGCCCTTAATATGATAGTTTATTTTATCTCGTGAAATGAAAATACATAATTCATAATTTTTATAGTTTAAATAATTGATTGATTCTGGTAGAGGATCCATAGTAGCAAAAACTTTGATTGCGAAACCGGAATTCAAATCTTGTTCTGTGTTCAGTGATGATTTGGTGGCTATTCAGCTAAATAAAATTAAAGTAGTGTATGATAAACCGTTGTATGTAGGATTT
The DNA here is from genome assembly GCA_910591675.1 of Galerucella calmariensis. NCBI lineage: Eukaryota > Metazoa > Arthropoda > Insecta > Coleoptera > Chrysomelidae > Galerucella > Galerucella calmariensis. The sequence continues at coordinate 5,613 of CAJUYG010005211.1, read as the reverse complement.
TCCGTTTTGGATATTTCAAAGACTATAATATACGATTTTTATTATAATTATGTTAAACAAAAGTATGGTAATTCTGTTCAGTTGTGTTATATGGATACTGATTCTTTAGTGTTGGAAGTATGAACTGAAAACTTTTACAAAGACATGAAGGAAAATATTGAATAGTGAATATTTCGATATGTCCAGTTATCAGAAAAATAATATTTATGACATTCCTAAAACAATATATATAGAAAAATGTATGTTTTCATTTCCATTATGCATACCATTCACACAGAATTGAAGAATAAGTTGGCTATTTCTCCAAAGGATGATAAGAGGTATGATGACATAAATACTCTAGCATGGGGTCATTTTCTAATGAATCCATCTTCCAATTCTGGCACAAAAGATGATATTTTACAAGGATTAGAAGAAGAAGAAGAAGCGGTGGAGAATTTTTTCAGTGATGTAAATATAGAGGAAAACTTCGATTCTACAAATTGTGATTCTTTGTATGATTTAGTTATTTAATAAAAAATAAACGTTATTTATATACTTTTATTTCAACAAACGAAGGATAACTTTATAAAATATTGAAACAGTTGCAATTGTAGAACATGTAGCTATATAATATAATATATAAGAATGCGTATTTGTGTGTGGCCACGTTCTACGCTACGTTTTTATTTAATTTTCACGGAAAAAAGTGACCTAAATTGCGCCAATTTTGTGTGTGGACCTAGTTAAGGTGAGTTTTACAATATTACGACAAAATATGTTGCGAAACACTGCTGGAAATAACAAAAAAACAGCTGTTTCCTACAGTGGTACACATATGTACCAGCAGTCCGTAACTGAACTAGATGTCGGTACATATATGTACCGATAGTCTTCTGTATTGACTTAGTTTTTTTTGTTTCAGACGATGTCCAGAAAAAATAAATCAAGTATGGATGAGATGGATCACATCGCTGATCATTTGTCAGATGTTTCTAGTGTATCCGACTTTTCGGCGGGCAGTAGCGATCTATGGGAGCCATCATCTGCAGAAAATTCGGGCCAAGATAATGAATCATTGTCCAGCAATAATGATGTGGATTCTCAGCAGGTCGAAATCTTGGAAGAGATCATTGAAACTATTGGAAGTGAATCACCGGGTGGAGAAACTGCTCATGGAAAAGACTCTGGCGATTCAAAAAATCGTAGAATAATATGGTCAGATGTAACACCAGATTTTGTTCCAAGAAAAAGTGTCTCACTTCCACGTGAGTGTTCTTTATCTTCAAAATTTCACAAAGACATGAGCCCCATTGATGTATTCCATAAGATATTTCCTCGCTCGCTTTATATGTACATTGCACAATGCACCAATGCCTGACTAAATATCCTCCGAAATGCAAAATGAAAGAAGAAAAAACGGATTTCAGATACTGATGTAGGTGAAATACAGATTGTGATCGGCTCAGTTCTCATTATGTCCTATAATCGACTACTATCAATTACACATTATTGGTCAAAACATTCTTCGATGGGGAATATAACTATAAAGAACGCTAGGTATATCAAGGGATAGGTTTAAACTTATTTCGTTAAAATTATATTTTGCCTCTCCAGAAAAGCCGACCGATTGCTCCAAAACTTATTATATTGATGACATCGTTCAATGCTTGAAAAACACGTTTCAAAAATCACGACAGGACAGCAACTTCCAAAGCATTGATGAATCGATGACTAAATTCAAGGGGCATTTCAAAAATGTGGCTCCGTTGTGACTCGGAAACGGGATATACATACGTCAACATTTATGCGGGGAAACCAAGATGGTACTTAAGGAGAGAGGGTAGTCAATACGCTTGCAAATACTATCCAAGAGGTTGATGTAACACTTTGCTTTGACCGTTCCTTCACCTCTGTTGACTTACTTCATTCAACAAACTATGCAGCCGTCTGTAGGTACCTGTATAGCAACCAGAAAGAATATTCCGAAACTACCTGAAAAACTGAAAAAGGGTCAATCCGTTTTCAAATGCACCAACAAGGGAGTATTTTTTGCAAAATGGCAGGATACTAAAGATGTCCTGGTTCTCAGCAATTGCCATACGAATAACATTGTATTGCTAAATAAGAAAAACAAAGATGGTACAAGATTTCCTATAGAATGTCCAGAAATGATTGCCTTTTATCGGGATCACATGGGAGGAGTTGACCGGGCAGACCAAATGGCGAGATTGTATGAATTTGATAGAAAATCAAAAACATGGTGGATCAAAGTTTTTTCTGGCTTTTGATGATGTCAGCTGTAAATGCCTGGATAATTTACAAAGAATTATCAGAAAGAGAATTGCCATTTCTGGACTTTCTCGTACCATTAGCAGAAGCAATTCTGAACGAAGGCCAGAAAAAAACTACTTTAGTAAAAGGTCTATCAACAAGTGGTCGTCCTTCCAAAAGAAGACTAAGTCTAAAAAACATTCCGATGCACCTGCCTACGGAAGGTAAAACTCGTAGGAGATGTGCTCGCTGTGCTGAATCTAAGATTCAGAAGAGGACCAAGACAGAGTGCAGTCAATGTAGTTTACCATTATGCAAGAATTGTTTTGCTGCATACCACATTCAACCATTTTTTACGTTTATGTAAAATTCATTGAAATATTCTTTAAAATATGCCTGGTACATATATGTCCCATTCTCGAAGACCCTCAAAGACTAGTGGTACATATACGTACCATCCCCCCACCACTTTTTCTAAATAAGACCTGCCCCACCAGAGAGGCCAGACGACCAAGACACCTAATACATATTTTTTTATCGCTTTTGTAAATACATACCTCTTTGTACAAATAAAGACATAGTTCGCCCTCGGAGCGGGGGGGTGTCGTGGACGCAGACCGTCCAGTCTTTCGTCCGTCCAGATCGAGGCCACGCCCCCTGACAACATATTTATACTCGTCGACCAATCACTACGAGAGAGACGAGTATAAATATAAGTGCCAGAGACGGACATCGGCAAATAAACCAACGCAAACTCCACGTCGCTTAGGCATACGGTCACTGGTTCACACCGTGTCAAAAGGCGTACGTTTACGAGGAAGCGTTGAAAAGTACATTGCCTTAACTCAAAAAACGACGATTTGGTGCTGATTTTTTTTCAGAAAACAGTTCTAATACATAGAAAACTCCGAAAACACTTGAAAAATAACAACTTCCACTGGTAAGAACCAAAAAGCACCCAGTTACTAGCCAAAGCCACCTTAGGCTGTCAACCGGGGATTGAGGCTGCTCCTCGGCAGTAACCGGAACGATCGACTTAGACAAATATCAATACGAATCTTCTTGAAGAAACATACTCCTACCCAAAGCTTCTAAGGCCTCAGCCTCTAGAACCACCTTTTTTGCAAAAGAATTTCCTCTTCTGAATAAATTAAAAACAAAAGTTCCAAAACGGTCAAGTTCTTCAAATCCCACTCCTCAACCCAAAACTCCGTTTTATACCAAAAACCTGAGTGATCCACGAGAGATCACTACAATTGTCACCAGAGTTCTAAACGATTTCTCCTACTCCACTAAAACTCCCACTTTCTCTTATTCAGAGGCACTAAAAGCCCCTTCAGCTTCCATCAGAAGCCATCCAGTTTCAATCTCCAGTAAACACACCCAAAACTCCAACACACGCAAAACAAACACTCATCAAACCAACCCTACATCCACAGAACCTTCCCTTCAGACCCTCAACATAGGGAATTTACCTAATAAATATTGATCCCAAAAAGATCTCTATACCCTCCTCAACACAAACGAGATCCTAAGAGGCCAAATCCAATTCCTCAAGGCCAATCCAAACGCTACTGCCCTCCTTAAAATTTCCAAATCTTTCGAGGAATTCTGGAACAGATTTCAAACTCTCACCGGTCAACGGAAGAGAGTAGAATCAAGCCTCATCGTACAAAATCAAATTGTACACACTTCCGATAAAAAAGCTGAAGTTTTCAAAACACAACTTCAAAGTGTTCTACTCTCTCCTGACAATCCAGTTTTTCTACCTGACTTCTTCAGAGAAACTAACCACGTAACTTCGAACATTACGAGGAGACCTCATATAATCACTGAATTAAATCCAAATGACCCACTTTCAAAGCCTTTTACTCTCGAAGAAATTCGAACTGCCTGTCTCAAAGGTAAAAATACCGCCCCTGGCCCTGACCAAATTTCTAGAAAAGCTCTAAAAAACCTCCCTCGGAAGATACTCTGTACCGGTTCTGGGACACTTGGTAACCTGTCCATCAAGGTCTCCAGAGAGTGTATTGTCATGGCAGAAGAAGTACCAGAGGGTGCTGAAAGACCGAAGAAGAATCAACAATGACCAGAGGGTGTCCAAGAAGAATCAACAATGACCAGAGGGTGTACAAGAAGAATCGCCAATGACCAAAGGGTGTACAATAAGAATTTACAATGTCCAGGTGTACAAGAAGAATCACTTAAGTGTAAAAGTGAGAAAGAAGAAGAGATAATCAATACGTATTGCAACTATACAGGTCGTTCCGTAAGTGTGTGTGAATTGCAAGAAGTATCAACAATGACCAGAGGATGTACAAGAAGAGGAATCAACAATGACCAGAAGGTGTACAAGAAGTGAAAAAAAAAGAGATGAAAAGATAATCGATAAGTATTGCAATTATACATTGTGTATCAAAAGTGTGAGTGTGTAAATAAGATGCGATGTTTAGCAGAGTGTGTGAGCCAAGCTTAAACTATGCCTGTACCTGTAAAATTTGTTTGTCCAAAGTGTAAAGGTGAAACATGTAACGCGTTTTCTTCCTTCACGTGGCTCCTGCCACACGAACACGTCACTATGGCCACCCTTGACTTTAAATCCTTCGACGGAATGCTCGGGCGCCAGATTTTTAACGTGGTTTGCTCCACGGCCCCTTGACCCTTAGCGTCAAGAGTTCCAGATAGCCTCAGATGGAGGTTACGGATAATTCCAGGGGTCTTGTTGAACTTACTTGGATCAACCAATCTCAAATTTCCAACCCGGATGAATTAAATATCGGTTTGGTTTCAACTAACGATTTAATAACGGAATAAATAGAGATTTTTCCCTTGTTATATTATTACTCTGTGGTCTATTGTAGTTATAAATTTACAAGGACTGACAAACTAACGGGAAGAAGAAATGGGCGGCCGTAACAGTCTGAGCGGATCAGATTATTTAATTCGGGGCAAATCTGCCAGGCAATCGAACCAGCGTAACTGAGCCACAAGACAAGTTCAATCCACCCTTCGGATTTGAAAGGAAAGACACGGGAATAAAAGCAAAATTACCGGTTCGTAAAAAAAA
>CAJUYG010005210.1:0-14435 GCA_910591675.1 Galerucella calmariensis | reverse complement strand
TGATGTTCAAACAAGCCATTCGCTGTAATTGATATAATTTTTGGATGGCCGTTGCTTGTAGAATCTTCGGTCCCCATGCAATTGCTCCATACGTTAACATGGGTCTTATTATTGCAGTGTAGATCCAGGCGACCACACGGGGTGACAGACTATATGTGCGTCCCATTGTCCTCCGACACTGCTCATAAGCCACATATGCTCTTTTTGCTCTGCTGTGTAGATGAGAGTTCCATGTTAGTTTCCTGTCGAGGGTAATACCAAGGTATTTCACCTCTTCCGAAAAGTTTAGTTTGCTTTTATCAATTTATGATTATTAAAAGATGAACACTTTTCCAAATTTGTTATGGGCTTCTTCAAGCTCTGGCAGCGTTGTACGAAAACCATAATGACCACACCCTCCGAATTACATAATTGGTGATTTGTATCGATCAGCTGACTTCTTATTGGGAAGCGCGTGCGTGTGATCTTCCCTCTCACTTCGTCAATTGACTGATATCAATTTATCCAGTGGCTTTGGTATTGTCAGTGACCTTTGTATTTTCAGTTTTACTTGGTAAAATAGGTACCGTACGCCATTTGTACGTTTGACAGATATGCGCCATGTTTTTCCTCGCCTCTTACCGATGCCGCATAGCTTCAGATAAACTTGCCAAACTATACGTAGCGCTCTGTGTGGTCTCGGTATCAGAGATTAATTGAATCTGTACTGACCGTTGTTGAATAATACCATTAGTTTTTGTTTCACTTTATTGACTTCCATTGTATTACCAATTAAACTGAAATATCACCACTTTGGACCACCTAGTTCGTCCCTGTTCCTAGTTAAATATCTATCTTGTTTTAGAACTGTCATAAACCTAACAATACCTCAATAACTAGATATACATTTTGGAACAAAGTATAAAAGATTAATTGAATCTGTATTGGAACGTTGTTACGGAATATCATGACGTGATTTTATGTATAATTTAGACAAAACCCTCTAGTAATCCTCTATCTAAAATCTTGCTGGAATGCTAAAATGCTAAAATCCATTTGACTAATTTTATATAAATTTCCTTTCGAATTTCTGAAGGATAATTTCTATCTTGTCTTCTGTCATGTCTTTTAAACGTCGTCAGGTAATCTAGAAAATTACAGTTTGAAAAGGAAGGATTTGCTATTAACGGGAAATTTTAAAGATAACAACTTTTTTTTTCTTAGGGATTAAACTTTGGAAAACTTTTAATTCAATTTCACAGATCGTTTAAATAATCGTGACGAAAAGTTTAAATTACATTGCTAAAGATTTACGATGTTTTTTTAAAATAAATTAAAGACAAGGTGATCGGGTTTAATTATAGAAATTGACTTTCAAACGCATTAATTTAAATTGACACCTCATATATGACATCGTAAATTATTTAGAAGTGATGTAGTATATTGTCAGAAAATGTACTTTAGCAGCCTAAGACTATTAGATTCACAAGCGAGCGTAGCGAAGCAAGGAGAGCTGATAGTTAAGTGCTGCTAAAGCGTTTCCTGCATAAGTGACATGCACTGTTTTTTGTCTATCGAATAAACCAAAAAAATAGGAAAATGAAACTAAAAACTTTGACTTACACTGACGTTTGATTGGAAAGTTTACGTGAAACCACAGAACACACCATCCCAAGAAGAAGCGAAGCTTGTGCTATTTTACAATTCATTTTCTGAGTGCGCATGTCTGGCAGTCGCCATTTTAAGCCCGTTATCTGTCAAAATGACATGTTATTTTATTTTGTTGTAAGCTTTTTGATTACTTATATATTTTTTTGTGTTTTGAACGATAAAATTTGTTTACAAAATTACATTTATTAGTTATGGCGCCAAAAACTTGTGCAATTCGTGGCTGTCATTCAAGTGATGGAGACGGAATGAGTTTTTTGATCCAGTCGCAATGTCAATCAGTCCAGTATCTTCATATCGTGCAGTACTATAGAAGATATGACTTTTTAGTGACATCCCATCAATACATATGGTACACTGTTCGAATCTATTGGACATTGTCTGAAACTTTATTTCTAGAGCTTTAAATATTGAATAGTAACCTAAACTTGAAAGCAAGTTTTTTTGTGATTCTTTGCATTCTTCGTTTTGTTGGAAGACTAATAATGTATTCATAAAGTTGTATGCCTGTGATCCCAAAAAATATAGTGTCAAAGCAAATCACTTGTGTTCTACAAAATACCATCTTCCTAAGGGTTCTCTGCATTTCAGTAGTACTGGCGCTTTTAAAATTGATGCCAGAGGTTATTCAAGAGATTTCTCACACATTTCTTAACAGTCTTCCAGGTTGTATATTTACTGAAATTCTATCTATAGTAAGCTGATATTAGAAATATATTATCTATTATTATTGTATTGGTTTTTAGACTTACCCTATCCTAAATATAGTACTACATAAATAAATACTTACACATATAATTTCAATAACAATATAGAAAATAAGAATCATTTGGTTAAGCAATAGCTGATTATTTTTAATAATGGATGTTACTCCAAGAACAGAAGCTAAAACTTATATTTATATATTTTTCACAATATTTGTTGAGCTGTTAAATTAACTTTAACAGTTCATAAATTGAGTTTAACAATTAAAACTTTGTCGAAACAAGTCATAAAAATAGACAATTATTATTTGAGATTCTTTGGTTTCACTTTCTTGCGTGTAGTTAACATTTTTTTAACAATTTTCTCAGTGTAACTTGATCCGTTATCTGTCAATGTCAGTTTGAAGGTCACGAAATTTTGCCCCCAAAAGATCAAAGGATTTACGCCGGCTTTCGCTTCTTATTTGGCTGGTGTATTCTCTGGTGAAACATAATTGTGTTCAAATGACAGATGCTGGAAAACTTCAAAAATCGTGGTGTCTCAAAAATAGGAGTATCGTTTAGTAGTCACCTTACTGTGGATTCCAGGACACACTGGAATAGAAGGAAATGAAATAGCAGATGAACTAGCAAAGAGGGGGATTGAAATACCCTTTTGGGGGCTGGAACCCTTTTGCGGAATCAGATCCAATGTAATACTGGGAGAAATAGGTAAAGTCGAGAAAAAGAGAATATATGACTGTTGGAAAGATCTAGTAGGACTTAGACAATCAAAGATTCTTCTTGGTGACTACAACCAGTTGAGATAAAATGAATGCTTAAGTCAAAGTAGAACTACGCTAAGAGTTTTAACAGGGATCCTAACGAGACATTGTCGCCTGAATGGGCACCTGAAAAAGCTCAAAATAGTGAAGGAAGAAAAATGTAGATTCTGTGTCATGGAAGAAGAGACCATACACATGCTTTTTAACTGCACAGCACTTCAGAATCCTAGGGAACAGTGCCTGAGAGATTACTGGATAGATGAGATATATTTAACTAAGTTGATACCTGCAGATATCCTAAAATTCCTCCGGGAAATAGGACTAGAGGAGCTACCAGTATTTGAGACTTACCTCAGGAGTCAAGTGGAAGAAAAGAGACGCAATAGATCCTTTAGGTCCTCTTCCAGTTATCATCCCAAAATATTCACATACATATATTCACAAATTTTATTGCATACAACGTTTGACATACAAAAATTCCTGAGAAATTATTTGGTATCGCAATTTTCTCTTTAAAGATTGCACTAATCAATCTATGCTCGTTCAAAATAAATCTTCTCCCTAATTGGGGTGATCAATTTGGTTTTAACGGTGCTTCAGCAAAAAAAAGGTAGAACGTGTCACGGGACACACGGTAGGAACTTTAGTTCCTTTTAAGCAAAAAGTATGTAATACATTTGACGTTATAGATAAACAATTTGCAAAGCCTCGGTGGCCGAGTAGTAAGCAAACCAGACTCTCACGCGGTAGACCCGGGTTCGATTCCCAGTGAAGATGTTTTTTTTTTATTGTTAATTTTATTTTTAAATAATTATTCTGCTTGAAATTAATAACGACAACAGGTAGACGTTTGAAATATTTACCGGAATATTCATTATTATAGATAATGGTACGGTACCCTTCATGAGGGAGTCCGACTAGCAACATCTACTTATAACAGCATCGCATATATAAAAAAGGAAACCGTAGCATTATACAAATTGGACATTCAAGAACTGTACGTTCACCACAAAATTAGTGGAAACATAAAATTGAATTGTTAAATTTTTAATTTGTTATATTACAGTTTATAGAAATTTTTATTTTCTAGGTTTTTTTTAAGTGGGTCGTAGGAAAAATATGCTGCTCGACTCGTGTGGATTGACCATATCGCACTTGAAAGATTGAGCACTACGCCTACGGCGTCGTGCTCAAACTTCGTCCTCGTGCGATATGGCCATCATATCCACACTAGTTGCACAAACTACTATTCCTTTCAAAATATGCCCTTTCACATTTAAAAACAACCTGCCTAATGTCAAATCAATTTATCCATCCATTTTAAAGTTATCGAATTAAAACATTCAAGTTTTCAAAAATAGTAAAAATTTATCCGAACAAATTCAAGTAGATCACCAGTACTGCGAATACCTGCTTTGCATAGAATTTTAATATAGCATCGGTGGTTCAGTGGTAGAATGCTCGCATTCCACGCGGGCGGCCCAGGTTCGAATCCCGGCCGGAGCATATGAATCGCTGCTTCGTAAACGAGAGAGAGAGACTAAGGAGAGAGCACGAAAGCAAGGCACATAACGAAGCAACGTAACATAACGTAGCGTAATGTACCGCGTAACGGTCAGATCTTTTGCGTCGCGATCCCTGGTCGCTCAAACATAACCTGACGTGAAGAACTAAAGTTCCAAAAATCACTGTCCATTTGTCGTAATAATTTCTAAATACATAGATAAATTTAATTATTTGTTTTCCATCTGACAATAATGAAATCAAAAATGGTATCGAATGTTGAAATGAAATAAATATAATAGCAATACTAATTGTTTAAACGACCCTATAAATGGAGCTACATATTTGAATAAACAAATTTTAAAATTGGTGAAATTGACGAATAATTCAAATATAGATTCGGCAAATTTGAACTGTGCATACAAGTCGATTGTAGATGGCAGATTTATCTAGCCATATTTTACACAAATGAATTTCCCGGTAACATTATGCATATTTTTGAATAGTAGCCAACTATTTTTTGATTCGACTCTAATAAAAATGATAAATGAAATTTTTGTTTACTGTTATCACGGTATTATAATTTTAGGTTAATTTAAGACTATCTCAACCGATTCGGTGGATTAATTCATTCCAAAACAATATTCTTCTCCTTTTTTTCACCAAACTGTACTAAAGGTGGCTTCCCACGGCCCGTGTTTTTGCAGGACAGGCCACGCCAGCTCGCGTCAACACGCCGTGGGAAGACGGTCGCCTGAGGTGGCGCGATGAGGTGCGACTAATCCGCGTCGAGTCGGTAACTTCAAAGGTGTGAACCAAAAATAGTTGCAATCACCAAACCCGAGCCCCAGTGAACACAAAAATATGTAAACAGCTGATCGGTTTTGAAAAGGTACATGGGCACAAACGCGCAGTGGGAAGTGTTTCGCCTGAAGTCCGTTCCGATCTACGCGCCGCCCGTTCACCGGTCGCGGCGCGGCTTGGCATGTAAAATTACGGGCCGTGGGAAGCCACCTTAAGACGGCGGCTTGAGCGGCATTGCGACCGGCATGGAATTCAGCGGCTTTGCCACGGAAAAGAATTCGACAACAAACTAGCTTGTTCAGCTCGTTGATAACTGGCGAATATGATGACACTCTATTATGCTATATGAGTGTAAATCAACGTCTATTAAAACTCCAGACAAAATATTTGTTACTTTACCTGGTGACGCAAGCAAAAATACACTTAAAAGTACCTACTTCTATGCTGGTAATTTTTATTCTTGAATAGTTTTAGGTTATGTACCTATATGTCTAGGAATCAACCATAAAAACATCATTTTCTTACGACCCCACTTCGAAATATGGTTGGTATATATTTTATAAATAAAACATAGCTTAAATCGTACTTACGATAATGCTTTAACTTCTTTTATTTCCTCTGCATTAAAGCAGCTGTTTGACTTCATAAATTCAAGCAGCATAAATGAGTCTACTTTGGGCAAGTTATCAGTTTGTGCTTTTACAAAACCTTCGCTAGCCATATCTTTTCTCACAAAATATGGAAGAATCGTCACTGAACACTGAACTAGTAAATGAAATATTTTCTTCTAAAAGTTTTAAAATATCACCGGAAATATCGAATATTTATGTCCACTTTCCAATTTACGTTGACTTTTAGAAATAAAAAAAGCAACACACAAACACGTAATGGTCTCAAACAAACATATAAATGATATTTTTACGTCGATGAAGCAATTAATAGTTGATTAAATTACAATATAAACACAAAACTACACTACTACTACACCCTATTGTACAAAAGAATTTGAACTATAGAAATAGCTGGTGTAGGTCAGTGGGCCCTACCCCCTAACTAAATCATCTTAATAACCTTCAGTAAAAAAAGAAAACGTAACAGCAAAACCATTAAAATTGGGCGAGGTTGAATGGAGACAAGAAGTCAAGTATATATGTTTGACACTACACCAAAATCCTGAGATCCATAGTGAGATCAATAATTACTTGGGGAGCCATTGCGGAGAGAAGTAGAGCTAGCCTATAATGACGACGAGAGAAGACCTCTCCAAAATCCAAAGTCTAGCCTGTATATACATCACGGGGCCAGCCATGTAAGTAATTCCCAACCTCACACCACTATATACGGTGTTGCAGAATGAACAAGATAAAGTTTAAGTAAGGGAATCAATAAAAAAGACCATCTTCTTACAAATCAGGCAACCAGGCATATGCTACAAGATGGTATGATGAAAAAGTATAACTTTTCAAAGAAATTCCATTACCAGATTTGAAAAGAATGCCGTTCAATGGTACACAGACGGCTTAAAAGCAATAGAAGGAGCTAGGATAGGAGTGCACGGGCTAGGAACCAAACAGTCCGAAATTCTGCAGGGTGACTACAACCCGTTGCGATCAAATTAATGCATAAGACTACACTAAAAGTTTCAACAGGATACTGACGTGACATTGATGCTTGTATGGGAACGCGAAAAAGCTCGAAACAGTGGAGGGAGAAGAATGTAGATTTTATGGCATGGAAGAAGAACATCCACATACTTACGTTTGGCATAGCAATTCAGAATCCTAGAGTAACTAGGGAATTACTGGATAGAAGAGGGACATTAAAAGCCTCCGGGAAATAGGATTAAAGGAGCTACTACTATTTTCTCAGGAATTAAGTAGAAGTAAAGTGTCATAATTTAGGGTCTCAGTGAATGTCGCCCCAATACACATACATAAGTCATACAATTGCTTAAAAACTTTGACAAAGTGTTACTTGTACGTGCATTATTATAGAGCACGTGGTACAATGAAAGGAACTAGTTGCCTTCATCCGGGGCTCCTTGATCGTACCCAGCACTATTCATATGTGGTTAATATCGTATCAAAAAAATTACAAATAATAACTTATGAACATTCTCTTTATTGAATCCCTTAACCCATGCAAGAGACGTTGCAGTGGGTTCTCACAAACTGAGTTCTGGATAGCGAGCCTTGAATCCATAATACCATTTTTTCTCCGCTAATTGGGTTTGCCTATTAAAATTATGGGGTATATGGTTTTGTTCAGCTATCTGGAATGCTAATTGCCTCACATCAGTTATGGGCAATCCAAACATTAGGCTTCCAAGACGTAGGATGTGGTCAAGCAATACTTTTTATACATCTTCCGGTAATGTGGTTTGCTTCCCGATGATCTTGACTTCTCCATTAGCAGAAATATTTATCTCCTTCAGATGGCGATTGAAAGTAGGTTTAGGAATGTTATATGTGCGGCAGCAATCGTTGAACCCCATATCTCCGTTCCGAAAAGAAATAAGAGCACGATGCATAATATCATCTTCGGTCCACGCTCCATATTTCCTTTTTGACATCTAGAACACAGATAGATGTGTATCAGACATTAAGTATCGTTTAAAAGTAACCGGTACGATCAAGGGAACCTTAAAATGGCGGTACGATGAAGGAACCTTAAAGTGTTACGACGAAGGCAACTCGTCGTCGTAGCGGGAAATATAGAAACCCTAACCCGCAAACAAAACTACGGTCGAAACTGGATGATTTTTCATTACTAAATTAAGTGTAATGAATAAGTATATGTACTAAAGTGTGTTAATCTTATCGTAAAAGGATCTGTGAGCTTACGAAAGATGGTGAAATATTACATGGAACCAGCCACAAATACATAAACTAATATGAAGCATAAACCACTACAAACAAACACGTGCAACTTTTGCTACTGACTCTCCACATTAGCAAGTATTTATTGTCGCCACTTGAGTGCTCTTATAACATCACTGTTAGTGGGAAAATAGGAGCTGGTACGATGAAGGATACGGTACGATCATGGCAACTCTCCTCTATAAATATTATACCTCATTTAAAAACCAGGAGGAGTGATTTGAATTTAAGTTGGCAATTATGTAGACCTCTGATTGGTCAGATTCAGCCCAGTTTCACACAACACTTTTTAATATTGACATCATCTGATAGTTTTCATTTTTAATAGTTCTGACAGATAAATGAATAAATATTCGATGAAAAACCAAAAATATTCTGAAGCAGTGGGTTATTACTTTACATTTTTTTTAAAGTAGTAAAGTCGGTTTAGCGAGTATTAAGGGAATACTGAAGTAGAGGAACATTATATAGTGCAGAAAATATTGGTGGAATACCAGGACTTTTGAAAAATTGTGATAAGTGAATAAAAAATGTCGTTCGAAGAACAAAAATGTTATCTGTGCTGGACAAAATTTTGCAAGCTTCAAAGAAACGTTCAGACTTTCTTGAAACAAATTAAATTTATCTGTGTCACCTTTTGACGTGTCAAATGTAGGTACTATTTATTTGTTATATACATATTTGGGAAGAAATCGTCAAAGTTCATCGGAAGAACATGCCGTGGAAGATATAAAACAATATAGAAAAGAATGAGTTTGGTAGAAAATACATTATTGGTTTTTGAAGTTAAAAAGAAGGAAGAAGGTATCTCAGAAGTATTTGAAAAGTGGTTTATTACACTTAATCCGGCAACATGAAGATAACTGTTGGAAATGTTTAAATTAATACTGCATATTGCTCTACAATGCTATTAATTTTATAGTATTGCTATTCCAAGAACATATTATCAATTGTCATATTCTTTTCAATTTAATTGTAATAAATATAATTAAAGTATCTTGACTATCTGTAATTCTCCACCATCAACAATGGCCATAATTTGTTGTCGATGTGAATCTGAATCTTCTTATGTTTGAATAGGAAACGAAACAGGAAAAAGTCTTACATTTTGTTTAATGCGTAGGTACATCTGAAAAATATACTGCAGATCAGAGGAGAAATCGACTTATGACTAATGTCTTTGCTATCAAGGCATATTTAATATATTTGGAACACGACTGTTGACTACGTTTTCGGAACACACCCTTCAGTAACTAATCTGGTAACTTTTAGTGGTGTGAGTAAGGCTTTTCAAATTACTCCTCCTGGTTTTTAAATGAATAATAGTTGAATGTTATTTTACACTTAACCTCAAAATTATAATCAATGACATATGTTAAGGATTGTTTACAAAATATGACAACTGAGCGGTCAAAAGTAACAAATAAAATTTACGTCGACATTTGTTAAGAAATACGTTAATCACGTCATAATTCAGTCTTATCCATTTCATGAATGAGAGATCAAGATGGACAATGTATGACGTAACGGCAAAGGATGGTTGAACAAACTCTACCATCAGTTTACTAAAAAGACCAATAATATTCATCCAAAAATATGATATCTTTTAAATATATTTCACCCGACATTTGTCAGTTTTTTCTCATCGCTATCAAAATTTAAAATTACACAACTCAGTTGTTAGATGAATATTTACAAAGCATATTTCACTATTCTGGATATAATACAGTCAAGTGTTCCCTAACGTATATATGCTCGAATAAAGGATGACAAAACATCAATATTCTGCAGGATGACATTTGAAAGCGAAGTATAAAGTCACGATGGATGGAACGCCATTTATTTGATGAAAATCAGAAGTGGGATCATTTGGGAGATTTCGTAGATGTCGTGGTTATTACACATAAGTACATAGACTGGATAGATGATAACTTATTAAGGAAAGGGTTAAGGGATAAGTTTTGCGTAGTCGTATCTACTTTCACTTCTAATTAAGTGAAGAAAAAACAGTAGGTCGTAAACTACAAACTTCAAAAATGTTGGATTCCAGTTAAGTAGGTACACTCCTATTCCTATAGAAAGTAACTTCAAATTTGAAAATCTCTGGCAATACAAATCAATAGATTAATTTCTATTCCCGTTTTCCAATCACTCACTTGATTTTTTTTTTGTTCCAAAATATTCTCATTTGAAGCTATACAGAAATTGATTAAAGCTCCATTATGATTAAAATCCGGATCCGAGAGATATTACGAGTTACAAACAAATAAAATATCCGCAAACGCCGACTAGGCACCTAAAAGCTGGGAGACCAGCTCAGAAACGAATTAAATACCGAAAATTTAAAGCCCAATACAATTTCTTGAATCCAGAGTTGAAACAATAGACCCTCGGGGAAATAAAGGGAAGGCTACGAAAATATCACGTAAAAGAAATCGTTAGTATCACTTAAATTATTTACTATGCCTGCTAAAAAGTAAAACGGTGTCAAGATAATCTTAGAAGTGATAAATTTATAGTTTTTAGGGAAAATAAATATTATTAGTCGATTATATTATTATAGTCCAGTAACTGAAGGAGCAAACCTATCAATATATTTGTCCAATAATTTTTTTAGGCTTTATTTGTAAGTCTTGACAGTTACTTCAGAGGGAGAAAAAGTTCTCCAAGATTGCCCCTTGGCTAAGGGCCCAAAATGGCCCCTAACGCCCCCAAAAAACGGTTTCCCGCCATTATCTCCCGAAATATACAATTTGGACAATTTTTGTTTAGGTAAAAAGTGAAGGTCGTTAAATTATCTACAAAAATGGTTCCTTTCATTTTTTTCGAGAATTCAATAGTTTTCGAGATAATCGCATCCAAACGTCCCCTCGCTTACGCGGCTGCACTACCTCTAGAAATACTACCGTCTATAAAATCAACTTGTAAACCGGCGGACAAATTCTTCCAGAAATTAATATTTTTCGATGATTTAAAGTTCATTGTAATGGGAATATCCGTAGGTATCAATATGGGTACCTTAAACCTCGTTCTCGCCCGTCGAGGACATTGCAAAAAGTGGCCAATGTTATTTTTCCCCAATATTTTGGCCTCTTCCATTAAATCATTGACATTTTATTTATTTTAAATGGTTTATTATCCCTTGTTTTTTCAAATGGGGTCTGGGGAGGTCCTGAATGTTTCTAGAATTTTTTTTAGTATCTTTGTGGCGTTTCAATAAAAAGTTTATTTATTTATTTGCATTTTTCAGTCGTTTTCGGAGTTCTCACAAATCTTGTAAACAAGCGAAAATAAAGAACTAATGTTCAATTATTTTGTTATTAAATGCACACCATTTGAAAGCTTACTATGTCTACTCTCAGAACCAATATTTTTATTCGGAATACAATGCACTCATTTTCCAGGGACCGGGAAAATTGGTAACACGGGTGAAAACCGGCCTTTTTTTTAAATGCTTTTTGTTCTCCGCTGTTGATTTTTTGAGAATTAATACCCACACTGAATTAAAGCTTATATTCTGACCTTTCCATCCAAATAACTTGTTCCCCATATTTGAGCGCCGTTCTTTTATGTTTATTATTCTCTTGTACGCCTCCCTCCACCAGAGAGAATCGTACCTAACCTTACCACGTGTACCCACGCGCCCACTCCAGTGGTCTGCTATTGTTGACATTAAATCTTTGTTGTTTTTTGGAGCAGTCGTAACCGTTTGCACGAATTTTATAAATATTATATAAATATTTTATAAATTATTATATAAATATTTTACGATTATCAATTGATCAATTAAAAAAAAGAATTTTTTAAAGTGAATAAGTGACAATTTTGACTTGCTAGTGTTACATCAAGAGGAAACATGAAGAAGAAGGTTTGCTGGATTTTCAATTAACTATTTGAATTTATTATTATCATTATTATTATTTTTTTTTAATTTTTTTATTTTTTTTATTTTTTTATTGTAATCTTGGTCAGCCATGGAAGAGGACTCCATTCCAAAATGCTTCGTTTGTAACGAGGATGTTGTCGATAATATGGTCAATGTCAGTCGAGGCTTGGAAAACTTGATTTCTGTGAGCAAAGAAAGAGCTGACAATTTTCATCTATCCTTACAACGACAATCTTCTGTCAAGATGCACGACAGCTGCAGGAGACGCTATATTGTTAAAAGAAGAGACAAGTTTGTGTACACCGACTTCGGAAAGCACTCTTCAAGACGATTAGATCATTTAACGAAACCTAAAAAGCAAAAGCTAAGAGCGACTAAGTTCGATTTTCAAAACAAATGTTTATTTTGCGACAGACCTGCTTCTCTAGAGAAGGAAAAAAAGAGGGGCAGTTTTCATGAGCATTCCATACGATTACAATTGGTCTCCAAAGTCTAACAGGTGAAAATCTATGTATTTCCGAGGCTCTCGAGCAGAAATTTAGTGAGAAACCACCAAAAATATTCGGTGTAAAAATTTTGGTTTTTTCAAAGGCCATTTTCGAAAAAAATATTCGTGTTGCGAAAAAAATGATAGGGACCATTTTTGTAGATAATTTAACGACCCTGCATTTTTTATTAGAATTGTCTAACCTGGGTACTTCGGGAGATATTGGCGGAAAACCGTTTTTTTGGGACTTTAGGGGCCATTTTGGGCCCTTAGCTAAGGGGCAATTTTGGAGAACTTTTTCTCCGATTGTGGGGAAAGTGGCACTATTTTGATCTGTTTCCTATGCGCAAAGCTCAACAATCCAGAATAGTGGGCAGTTGCTAAGCAATTAGAAAATGACAGTGCGGTAATATTCTTTACCTACGACCCCCCCTGTAATCAGTCAATAACACACAGTCGGTATCAATGTAATGACGTCTATTACGCACTGTAAAAAAAACGCACAGCTGTAAAGTAAATCGCACGGCTTCCCTATAGCAACATCTTAGCAACTGTCAATAGACGTCGCCATTTTATACAAAATTTACTATTTGAAAACATTCGATATGGACACGTTTAACTATGAAAAGTCCAAATGGTATATGTATTGATTATAATTGAAAAATGGAGTTTCGATTATCAACAATATATTAATAATGATTAAACGTTAGTTCTTTAATGTGCTTCTTTCATTGGTAATAGATAGAGATGGAGTTTACCAAGCACCTCTAATTATGTAACTGTTATTTCTTATCCTTCTTATGAAAAATACAAGTACAAGTAGGTCGTAGGTGAAGTATAGTACGTAACTCGTGTTATAGAGCATTTTACGCACTCACGGAATTACTTTTCCATTCGTGCGTAAAATGCTCCTTACCACACACGTTACGTAATATACTAATAAAATAAACTGTACAATGTGATTTATCAAATCATGAGAGTTGATGCGAGGAACTCGTATACATTTTGAAACAGGTATTTTAAAAGTTAATTGAGAAATTAGATCGAAATGGACCATTCCTGTGTCTAGATTGTTTCAAAAATTATTCCCATCAACACCATTTTAGTGTTAACATGTCATCGCAAATTTTTTTTCTCCTTTCTCTATCGCGACTGTACAAAGGTTTTTTATAATTTTTCATCCATTTAAAAGATTATTTTGCAATATTCTTGAAGAAACATTCAAAACCCTAAGCCTTAAATAAGGTTAAAAGAACATACCCTTCTGCTCTCTTTGTCCTTTTAGTCCTTTATTCGATCCGTATATTCATCATAAAAAAGAAAATCTATAGTTCTTTTCAGCGTTTTTAACCCATCTGAAGTAAGTTACAGATAGTGACAGAGCTCCACCCATCCCGATATCTCTGTTACTATATCATTTACGAATACTATTACCATACTGATCTCCAAAAATATCTTTTATGAAATTCGATGGCACCATCTTTCTGATATGAAAATTCAGTAAGTGACAGAGTTATTGGAATTTAAATACAATTTGAAATGCTATTGATTTGAGGGAAAATCAAAAATATTTGTTTTTGGGGAACTCTGTCACATTCTAGATTCGTGGTAATAGAATGTAACTTTTACTAAAGTTTATAGGACTGTCGACGGTGGTATGGAGAAAATAAATGATGACAGAAAGAGGTACAGATGGATTGGAACATAGGTATATTCTCTGAGACTTTTCTCGGGAACTAAGTAGACGTATAAGGGGACGCT
>CAJUYG010005209.1:851-14443 GCA_910591675.1 Galerucella calmariensis | reverse complement strand
AAAAAAAAACAATTCTTCAATCGTGTGGCAAATTATCAAAGAAATGATGGTAATCTTTTTCAATGCTTTGTTTCAGCTGTTGGAGATGACGATATTTCTCAGACTTGATCTTCAGTCTGGTTTTATGAAGTGGTGGTAGATTGTCAAAAACCACCGGTTTCAGAGCATTGACGTTCAGTCTAAAGGGCAAAGGTTGCCAATCTTCCGGTTGCCTCAGCTTGTAGAAAACACCATCTTCAGAATATTTTATTGCCTTTATGTCAGTGACTACTGGCGACCCGCTCGCTCTCCCTGGTCTTATAGATTTAAAAAACTTAATATCATCAAACTTTTTGAAAAAATTATGAAGCAAGTATTCTACTTTGTAGGGTCTTTTGGAACATGCCGTCTTGCAAATTTGAACATAGTTTGCAGGCACATTAATTTTCTTATTTTTAATCTTTCGCTCAATGACGGAATGTACACTATCAACCTCCATTTGGGTATGACCTTTTTGTAAAAATTTTTGCTTAATTACAATTTTTTTTTCTAATGCAAAATTGGATAATGCATTCGACAATGTGGTATTGCGGTTTTGATAACCACAACCATCGCTGTAAAGAATAATTTCCCGGTTGTCTATTATCGGGTATTGGTCAAGATGTTTTTCTAGGAAATTAATTATTATAGAAGTGAATTCGTTGCTAGTCAGTCCCCCTTCTGACTCATTCCATAGGTAACAGTAGCCCTGGTTGCGTTTGATATCATACACAGTAAAATTGTGGGCAATTAATTTTGTTTTATAATATAAGGATGACACATTGAATTTGGGACACAAGAGTACAGATTGCAAGTCCATGGTGAATACGTCATTAACAGATTCTTTGTCTTTTGATTTTTCATCCCTTGCTTCTTTCTTCAATTGAAGGTGTTCATTGTATTTTTCTTCTGACAAATTTTTAGTTTCAAAGGCTACGCAGATGTAACATAAATCTTTTTTAGGTTTATAAAGTGATAATTTTTTGTTGTCAAATTCTTTGTGTAGCATTGCAATTGATAAATGTTTTGTGCCATGATCTATGCAAAACTGCTTATAAGTTCTGTATAAATGAGCTTTAGATTCCCAAATTGGTTCTAAGTATAATTTTGATGTGGAGGCTCGGCAATAGTGAGATTCTAACTTCGGTAAAGAATCAAAAAAATCGTGAAGTAATTCGAGACGAGTGCTCAGTGTTTGATCAGAATCAGATTTTTCATTGTTTGGTGAGGCTTGATGGTTGTCTTTTGAATCACCATGAACCCATTTCTTAATCACCCATTCGTTTACACCGAGTGTGTTGAGAAACATTGTTTTGCACACCCTGAGTCTGTCCTTGCCCAAATAAAATTTATTAGAAAATTTTCTCCTGGAAACATCATTCTCTCCACGTTTCCTAATTGTTGGATGTGCCCAAACATGACTTTTTACGAATAGTTTTTTCTCCTTCCAAGTATAATTCCAAAATTGCTCAAATATTTCCTGTCTCGTGTCTTCCTCTAGCTGTCTGCACTGTAATTTGTAATTTTTATTTTCACCAAGTTTGCAATTGCAATTTTTTTTAGCATCCTAGGTTCTTTCACTAAATCATATTTCCATACACCATTCTCTTTCTTTTTCCCTACATAAGATTTTCCTTTTTCTCTATTTAATCTATTTGTATTGACATTCCATTTATTTCTATCAACTTTGTATTTGGTTGAACGTTTTCGTTTTGATCCATCATCTTGGGAATCATCTTTGTGAACTTCATCATCAATTCTTATGTCATTTGAACCTATACTTTGGTGTTCTTCTTCGCTAAATTCACACAATGGGTCATCTACATCCGATTCTATTTCTTTATTACTATTAAATGAATTTCCATTGATAGTGTAATGATGTCGATTTGAGTTACTTTGGCCTTCGCTAACTTCATCATCTACTTGAGTATTGTTTGATTCTACATTGTGATTTACACCTTACTCTAAAAAGTCCATCTCCTGATTATTATTTACTAGTTTCAAAGCATCCACTGGAACATTATCAGAAACTGTTTGCATATCAACTTCAATTAAATGAAATCTTATATTTCCATTTGTTGATGTGTCTGTATTGAAATTCACAGCAACCGATTCTCTTACTGAGCCAATGATGTCGTTTTTCAAAACAACTTTATCATCAAGGAAAACTACATCTGCCGTCTCAATAATAGATCTTAAATCTGTAGTTAAGCTATTTTCTAAATCTGATATATTGGCTTCATCTTCGACGACTTCGGTTCCAGGGTTGGTAATATCTTTCGTATTTTCAGAGGCTTCTGAAGACATATTATTATTTTCTGAGACATTCGAAGACGTATTATTAATTTTCTCCAAAGCTGCAAAAATTCTTTTTATTCTAGATGTTGACATTTTTTCTGAAACAATGCCATTATTGAGTTAAAAACTTAATAAATACATGTGAAAGCTCCATATCTCCTCGTACGCAGTGTTCAACATTCATATAAACCAATGTAAGAAAACTACGTATCTTCGTGGGTATTTTAAAAACAAACATTTTGGTCTTCCATTACCTTATTTATATTAAAGCTTATTATCAGATAAAATTAAAACGAGTTCTTACCTAATTGTGATGATCCTTCGAAATAAATATCATGTATTTCACTCAATTCACAGGTTTTTAGGGACAACAACACGTGCACCTGTTGATTGATATGGCGACTAAAGGATTTACGCACTCTTCCAAATGAAATTAGCGGGAAGGAGATACGTATAATTCTAAAGTAGCAATATTAGAATAACTAATTTTTTGTTGGATTTACAGGTTCTGCCAATGGATTCGTTAGGGAATTTCAAATTAGATGGCGTTTAAATCTAATTTTGGTCAAAAATGGAGTTACACAGTTTGCGAATTAAGCCGACGTAATGCTGATGTTGATTGACGGGCACCACAATAATGTCTTTGGAAGACTTGGCAACGAAAATGATTTGATACGAGTTGTTATCGGCATTTACTATATTGAGACAATGATCGACAATGAAACTGCTCACCCAATTGTTATCGTTGAGTGTGAGATAGTCGTCGGACAAGATCTCTCGAATGAAAAAATCCGCGCTCACTACATAACCCCTTCCATTCGGCAATTCCTTGTAATAATTAATATCTTTTACTAAACCATTTTTAAAAAAACGCGAATCAGTCATAGAAGTCAATTTTCTGTCTATTTCAGAAATATCAGGATTACCACAGATAAAAAGATTTCAAATGTTCAAACATTGTCTGCCAGAAACTATCCGACCTGCCAATTCTCATTACACCGAGAAAATTATCTAATAACCGTTAGTTGATATTGAATAGCCCTTAGTAGATATCTGGATACCATAGGTGACAGCAAAAAAATCAACTTACCAGTATTACTTTCATCTTGCTGGGATGGTCAAATAACCGTTAGTCAATGGTCGAATAACCCTCATGTCATTCTACTATCGTACAGCTTACTCTTTTATCGTATAGCCCTTATACAGTAACATACTTACCGTTATTCGATAGAAATATACATAGAAATTTTTTTTATATCTACAAGTAAACAATCAAATAGCCACAAGCTAATGATAGAATAACCATAGGTTGACGATCTAATAACGTCAATTTGACAATAGAGTAATCTCTAATCGTTGATCTAATTAGAACAAGCTGGTTATATGATATTCCTAACTAAATTATGAAATAGCAACAGGTAGGTGGTCTCATAACTTTAGCTAGAAACTTAAATAGCAGCAGGTAAGTCCTCGTATAAAGACTCAGTTACACGACGCCAGTAACTCGTACGAGCTACTAAAAGCGAGTACTGGCACAAAATGATTGTCAAGGCAGTAGAATTTACACGGCATTTTAGTATGTCATTCAAGTAACTAGAACTTAGTACTAATTCAAGAGTTTACACGACGATATGTCTATTCTAGTTGAGTTTTCGAGAAAGATATAACCAATATGGATTGTGACGTAAAACGTGTGGTACTAGCGAAAAAGTTCCAAAAAATATTCAGAATAACTCTAAAATTGCTATGTGAGGAGATGATAGATGTTTTGGAAGATGTGTTAATGAACTCTCACAAAAGACTGTGGATAAGGAAGTGGCTTGCACGAAGAGATACACGTGGTGCTTCAAGTTTACTTCTGAAGGAGCTCGCTGTAGAAGATGTTGCAGAATTTACTAATTGTATGAGAATGTCTCCAAAATGTTTTGATAATCTACTCACAAAAATTTATCCTCACATACAACGATCGAACTCTACAATGAGAATGGCCATTCCTGCCAAAATAAAATTGCAGGTAACATTGTCATACTTAGCTACTGGAAATAGCTTTCGAAATCTGGCACAACAGTATCGTGTATCGCGGCCTGCTATTTCAATATTTGTTCCTGAAGTTTGCGATGCCATTTATGAAGTAATAAAAGAATTTATGAAGGTAAGTACATAAATCATTTATTATATTAAGAACAGTTAAACCAAAAGTATTGCTATTGCATGCTAGTGTTATGACCGAAACTGATATTCATAGCTTCTGAGAGAATGCTATGGTCCGCTTGCTCTTCGCAGGTATTCGAAAATTCACTGTAATGTGATGATGGTGCCGTATTGTGATAATCCTCAGATTCAGAATATGCAGATACGAGACTACTGCTGCTAGAGGGCCCAATAGAAGCAGATGTGTAGGCAACTGGCGTCACGGTAGTTAATGTAGAAGTTGTGTTCTGATTTTTAGTAATACTAGCCAGTCTGTACCTAGGTAGGATGCCTTGAAGTTCATTTTGACAAGAGATAGCTTGATCTAGCGGTAGTTTTTTAAGTTGAACGGCAACACTCTGTCCAAAAATATGAAATTCATCATCTTTTTCTGAATGGTCCGCATCTTGCATAGTGTTTGCTAGCGATTGTAGTTCTTGAATACAGGCAGCTACCTCTTTTACCTTAGTCTTTGTCAGTTTTTTACGCTTTGGTACAGTTTCAGGCGTAGGATCGTTGTTGTTATCACGGTTAGTAGTTTCGTATTCTATTTGTTCAATTGCGTCTGCAGGTGTACCATCTGTATTTGTTGCTTCCTCTTGATCGCCCTGAAAAATCAAAAATATTATTATGGACAGTATTGTAATTAAGCACTTTATTTAACGGGTTGGCGTCAAAAGCTGGCTAGTTGCTTCACATGATATTTATTAAGGCTTTTATTGTTCTAGGTACCTCAGACAGTACATGAATGGAAAACAATAGAAAGTGACTTCAGCACAAGGTGGAATTTCCCAGGATGTTATGGAGCAATTGATGGGAAGCACATCAACATTCGTGCTCCTCCTAACGTTGGAAGCGAGTATTATAATTACAAAGGGCAAAATAGTATCATTTTGTTGGCGATTGTCGACGGCAACTATTGTTTTCGTTACATTGATATTGGATGTAATGGAAAAGCATCTGATGGAGGGGTTTTCTCTCAGTAATCTATTTACTCAGCACTGGAAAATAATATGTTGCCGGACGGTGGGTTCATTGTTGGAGATGATGCCTTTCCACTCAAACATTATTTATTGAAGCCATTTTCAAAAACTGAACTAACCACTGGACAAAAAGTATTCAATTATAGATTAAGTCGTGCGAGAAGGATTGTGGAAAACGCATTTGGCATTTTAGCCAGCAGATTCAGGATTTTTGAAAAACCAATATTCTGTAAAGTTTCCACAGTTGACAAGATCGTACGGACCTGTTGTGCCCTGCATAACTGGCTTCGAGCTAAATCAGTGAATGTCTATTTGCCAACGGGATCAGTCGACGAAGAAGACATTAATCAAGGTAAAGTAGTTCTTGGATCTTGGAGATCTGAAACATCTGGATTGCAAAAAGCTGTAACCGTAGGAAGTAATCATTCATCGCAATTTGCTAGAAAACTGAGGGACAGATATGTTGACTATTTTATGACTACAGGAGCAGTTTCGTGGCAAGATCGAATGATTTTTTAAACTTGTCATTTGGAGTAGATGTAACATGTAATGACTCACAAATATTGCAATAAATTTAATGTAAATGGTAATATACTTACCAAGTTAGATAGTGTATCTCTTCTTTTATTCACTTTTTGTAAAAATGAATGCATTATTGCGAACCACTTCATTTTAGGTACGTATGAGTCTTCTGCGCCCATTCCAGAATGATTTGCCTTTTTGATTTTTGCTACCTCTTGCATGTAAGTGGACCGTAAGTTTTTTATTTTATTTTTTGCGTCTACGGCGCCGAAACCTTCAATACCCATTTCTTCTACTAATTTTTTAATTGCCGCATCTCGGGCTTGCTTATTTCTATAAACAAGCAAATTGGAGTTCCACAGACATTCATGTTCCCTATATAACTCCACAAATTTCACACTAGTGTCTTCAGTCCATTTATTAGACGCCATATTAATAATAATAATATTAGAGTAACTAGAATTCACAAACTAAACAAATACTGCGTTGCTATTAAATATCACGTGTTTTGTCCGCCTGACAGCTCTACACTCTCCTAACCACTCGACTATTCTACTATTCACGTGTTTACACGAGGCAATTGATGGAAGATGGTAAAAAAGAGGGGGCAACTCGTTCCATCGAATAGGATGGCTTTCTATTCGCTCTCCTGGAACGGTTGATGGAACGAGTACTAAAAGCCAGCACTAGAATGTCTGTTTACACGGCATTTCCAGTACTCGCTTTTAGTAGCTCGTACGAGTTACTGGCGTCGTGTAACTGAGTCTTAACCTTAGGTAGAAAATAGAATGACTTCCCCCCCCGGTGTTGGATGGGTCATACTAAATAAAAAAAAGGTAATATTTTATTTTTATTTTGCAACAAAAAAACACATAACAAAATATTTTCATGTTCTTATAGGTATCCTAAATACACTTGACATATTATGAAAAAATATCTTGTTTATACAAATAAAAATTCAGACAAATTATTGAGCAAAAAATAAACTCCTTTTATCAGATAATTTGATAAACCAAATGTCATATAACATTCAATTACAAGTAGTAAATAGCAACATAACATTTTCCTTCTCGAAAAATTGTACTGTAAGTATCAAAGTATTAATTTTAATAAAATATTACAAAAGTTCAAGTTATACCTCAGGAAAAATACTTGAAACATTTGAATGTCGTTTTAGAATTTTTTTTTGGAGGTTCCTGAATGGCCGCTAGTAGTTCTCCATCAGGCTCATAGGAAAAACTAGATGCTGGTGAGGCTATGCAACTGGTATCCGAACTGCTGGGATCAACTTCCTGTACAATAAATGCACAACATAGAAACATTCCATATTTAAATAATTTATTGCATTGGCATTGCACCAACTAATTTATAAAATTCAATTAAATAATTAAATACATATCAAAAAAGTAATTTCATTTACTTCCTTTTTGTTGTCAATTTGAAATTCGTTATACTTTTTTTTTTAAATTAATCGTGGGCCAGCCTTTGGAAATAATTTTGTTACTGTTTCTTCATCTAGTAAAGGAAAAGAAGTTTCATCTATTCCCTCATCTAAAAACACAATTAAAAAATGCGGCTGAGGAAACTTTAAGCCATTAGAAAATCAGTAACTACTTACATAGGTCATCCTGTAGCTTAGACTAGTTTATTTACTCATGTTAATTTTTTTGTAATTGTAAATAATAATCGTATTAATCCTATGTGAAAACTTCTGATAATAATTAGGTAATAAAATGTTTACAAATTATTGAAATCCCTCCAAAAGTATCTTCATGAGTAAGGCCAACGGATTTCAAGGTTAAAATAGAATAAAATATGGTAAATGAATAATTTCAACTTTATTTTTAATATAAAACTATGTTGGAAAGTATGAAGACGTTTATTATTATTAAAAAAGTGTATGAAGTGAAACAGCATTGATATATTCCACTACAAATTGCAAATGAAAGTTTTTCAGCACGTGCACTAAGTCGCTGCTCTGTTACTAAATTGTTTCATATAAATAGTATTCGTTTTTTTTTTTTTATTTCTTGGGAAATTAAACCACAATATTTTTGAATTCTTTATTTCAACGTTTCGGTAGCGTTCCAGCTACCGTTGTCAAGAAAAAATGAGTAGAAATTAATTTTTATCCCTAACTGACACAACAGAAAAATTTCGTTTAAGAAACTTGCTGATTTTTTTCCATATTCTTTTTCTGTTATCTTCTGTATGTTCCTTGTGGTATATTATTCATTCTTTTTTTAATTTTTTGGGAAATTAAACCACAATATTTTTAAATTCTTTACTTCAACGTTTCGGTAGCGTTCCAGCTACCGTTGTCAAGAAAAAATAAGTAGAAATTAAGTAATTTTTTATCCCTAACTGACACAACAGAAAAAATTTGACAACTAGACAATCAAAAATTATTTTGAAGTTTAAGACTGCAAAATTTTGTTATCAAATTTTTAATTAAGGTCCATTCATAGTAGATCATATCTGTGGCAAAATGTGAAATGAAATATTTCATTTTTTGACATTCCAACGATATGATAGTCTACTAGAAATGGATCCAGTGAAGTGCACGTTCCAGGAACGGTTTTTATTGGGATAGCGCGTTTTTTTCGCTTATATTGGAAATGTTGATAAAACGCGTTTCTTGATAGTTTTTTTGTGTATGAATATTTAAGTTTTTGAAATACATATACTCAGTTTTGTGATTTTTTGTATTGAAATGTGTATCGATTAACAACTATTCAAATTATAAATCATAAGAAAACCTGGATAAAAACTTATGATGCTATCCTGATAACGCAGGTAATTGATTATTGGAAATTTCTCTTTCTAACATTGGTAACCAAATTTGACTACATTCGGCTGAAATACTAGCTACACATTTATCTGCATTTAGTTGTATTAAAGCACTTTCTTTGATTTTCCGTCTTTTATTATTGGGTTCTTTTAATATTATTTTTGATGAATCCCATTGAATTTGATGACCCTCTTCCCAAGCATGTTTGCAAATAGCTGACTTAAAGAATTCCCTATCTTTGATATATTTTTTGTGTTCGTTTATTCGTACTTTCAATGGTCTAGATGTTTCACCTAAATAAAATTTGTCGCATTCACATGATATTTGATATATGCAGTTTTTTGAAGATTGTTCTTCATTCTTTGGTTTCGTTTTTGTTAGTATTGATCTCAATGTATTATTCGATTTAAAACTAGTTCTAATATTGAATTGGTTACCAATTTTTTTAATTCTTTCTGACAAACCCTTAACATACGGTATTGTTAAGTTCCTAAAAATTATGTTAGCTGAATTATTAATATTATTGTTATGGGGTATTAACAATGAGCCCCTCTCTATATGCTTAATCTCCTTATTTACAAATTCTGCAGGGTAATTATTGTTATTTAAAACATCTTTTAAAAAAGTTTTCTCCTTTGTAAATTGATCATCACTAGAACAAATGATTCTGGCCCTATCGTATAAAGATTTTACTATCCCTTTTAACGCTTATAGAATGATTAGAGTCAAAATTCAAATATCTATTAGTGTGTGTTGGTTTGCGGTATACACTCGTTTCATACCCTGTAGATGTTTTATTAATAAGAACATCTAAAAATGGCAAAAAATTGTTATTTTCAATTTCAATTTCAAATTTTATAGATTCCTCTCCTTCATTTATATTTTTTAAAAAATCATTAAGAGATATTAAATCATGAGGCCATATTGCGAAGATGTCATCTACATATCTCCACCAGACAATTGGTTTTAATTTTTGATTATTTACTATTTCGGCTTCAAAATGTTCCATGTAAATATTCGACAAAATTGGTGAGAGACAAGAGCCCATGGCAAGACCGAAATTCTGTTCATAAAAATCATTATTGAATTGAAAATATGTTTTTGTTATACATAATTTTAATAATTCTATTATTGCTGTTACGCTCAATTTGGTTCTTTCTGTAAGGGTCTGATCAATTTCTAATTTTGATTGGACAAGTTCTATTGTTTTTTGTACCGGTACATTTGTGAAGAGACTAACTACATCAAAACTGACCAAATAATGGTTTTTGTTGAAATTCAAATCTGATAGCTTTTCTATAAAATGATCGCTATTTCTGATGTATGAATTTGTCTGTCCCGCGAGGGGTTCAATAATTTTCAATATATGATTCGATAGTTTACTGCATGGGGAATTAATAGTGCTACAAATTGGTCTCAATGGTATGTTTTGTTTATGAATTTTTGGCAGACCATAAAAATGTGGTGGCTTACAGTATTTAGGTGTTAACATTGTTCTTTCACGACTAGCAAATTCGTTCTTGAATTTGAAAAGTGTTTTATAAATTTTGTTCTCAATAGATTTGGTAGGATCATTTGGTAGCTTAGTATAGGGGCCATTTATTAATAAATCCATTACTTTTGAATCATAATCAACTTTGTTCATGATAACAGTAGAATTGCCCTTATCAGCCGGTAAAATAATTATAGAATCATCTTCTTTTAGATTTTTAATTGATTTTTGTTCTGCTTTTGTAGTATTGTTTTTTAAATGAATAGATTTTTCTAATATGACTTTACATCGTACCCTATATTCTTCCCTTTCGTGTTCAGGTAATTCGTTACTTACTTGTTCTATTGAACTTATTATGTCTAATTTCGGTATTGCTTCTGGAGTCAAAGCAAAATTTAAACCTTTTGAAAGAACTAATACGTCTGAAGAATTTAAAGTTTTGTTTGATAAATTAATGATTGTATTTGGTACATTGTTTTGTTGATAATTATTCAGTTCTTTTTGGATTTTTTGTTCAAATAATATTTTAAACTTTCGGATTTGAATTTGTTTTTGTTTTTCATATGTTGTAGTATATATTATATTTATATTTGATATTATTTTATCGAAGTCAATTTTAGTTACCGTATCAAAAAGAAAATCCTCAATACCTACGATATCTTGTTCGATATTGAATACTTTATTGCAACATCAAAGTTACTCTCATTCACTGGCAATTGAGAAATTAATTGCAAAGGTTCGTTACGTAAGTATGATTTTAAGTAATAAAACTTCTCAGTTTTTGAGGTGAGTTTAGAGTTGTTTATTATTAATGCATTGAAGAGTTCAAAAAAGGCACTATATTTGGTACTGTCACCAGTGAACACCGGAATATCTATGAAAGGAAGCCGAATATGAGTCTCACCCTGTATGCTACTTGTCTGACTAACAGGGGTTGAAGGTGAATTTAAAGAGTCGAACGCATGCTGTAATTTACAACGTAAAGAGTAATATTTTTCTTCCTTTCATAGATATTCCGGTGTTCACTGGTGACAGTAACAAATATAGTGCCTTTTTTGAACTCTTCAATGCATTAATAATAAACAACTCTAAACTCACCTCAAAAACTGAGAAGTTTTATTACTTAAAATCATACTTACGTAACGAACCTTTGCAATTAATTTCTCAATTGCCAGTGAATGAGAGTAACTTTGATGTTGCAATCGGACTTCTTAATGCACGATATAATAATGAACGGCAAATTGTTACTGCGCATTTTAATAAACTTATGTCATGTAATGTTGTTAACAAATGTACAGCACAGCAATTAAGAACATTTACCTCAGAATCTCAAGCAATAGTACAGTCATTATTAAATTTGAATATAAGTAAGGAGAATTTGTTTGACGCTTTAATTGTCCATTTATTAAAAAGTAAACTTGATTTTAATACTAAAAAATCATTAGAGGAACAAGAACCCGAACAAAAGCTAATTAACAGTGATCGTTTTTTCGATTTTCTGAAGAAAAAATGTACAGTTTTAGAAAATTTACTTTTTCAAGAGCAAAAAACTGACAACCATTCACCCTCACATCGTAATCAATCTTCTAGTATGACCACACCTAATAGTAGAGTAGCTTTGCTTTCACACCATGACACACAGTTAGATCAGTCATCAACTGATGTGGACGAAAATGAAAATTCTTTTCAACGTTCGGTGAATTCTGCTTTCAGATCCACTCCTCTAAGAACTCAGTCATGCAGTTATTGTAAAACCTCGGGACATAAAATTTACTCCTGCCCTAAATTCGGGGATATGTCCGTCCAGAAACGACATACTTTCGTTAAAAATAATCGTATGTGTTTCAATTGTCTTGGTTCCAAACACTTAGTCTCAGAATGTTTCTCCTCAATAGCCTGCGCCATTTGTAGAAAACAACACCATTCCCTCCTTCACATGTCAACTAACAGTCCTAAACGGAACGTAGCGTTAAGTTCGTTGAACAGATCGGCTGCCGGCAGTGGCAATACCAGTCAATCCAATACCTTTAGCGTAAATTCTAATAATAGTATGCGTACAGGAACTTACAATGACGGACATTTTGATAACGCCAATACTTCCCGAAATCAGCACTCTCTTTCCACTCAAGAAGAAGATGTACATCACTCTCAACCAAATCTAGCAATGTTGAATCTCAATGGAAACCATGTTCTTTTAGCCACAGCTAATATCCTCCTATATCCGGCTCGAAGGACCATGAACACGGATTATTACTTTTATTCAAACTCGAAGGACCGTTATTATATTTTATTATCACTTTTCAGTAATAATCTATGTTTGATGAGCAATGGCGTCATCCACCATTGGCTTATGCTGGGAGCATGGAAATCAAACTCGTTGGCTTACCTTTCTCACCTCATTTATTTACATTTACATGATGCTTTTCTCATAGCATCGCAAAAAAGAACATTTTCTATAGTTTCTCAATAACTATTGTGTCTATACACCTTTTTAAACTTTTCAACGTTGATTCTCTCACTAACTTCACCTCATGTCAATTTGACGTCTTTTCTAAAAATCCTAGTAGTGAGCGTTTGCGCGCGCAGTCCCTGTCCGTTCAGGTTCGTGGTATGCCGTGATTGGCGTAAATCATTGTTAGAGTTAAGCGGAGGGAAAACGGTTGGCAATTTGAAAGTACAGGGATACGGCTTGGCGTCAGCTGAAGAAATTATTGATTGAATTTCAGAGAGGATTTCATTAAATCCGAACATACTGGGGGGGCGGGCAAAGTGAGAAATACATTGAACATCATCAAATGGACGAGGTCCCAAGAAGCAAAAGGAGAGGGGATGGAAAAGGTTTACATGGATGGAAAAGTACTCCAAACTGCTCAACATGATAAGAAGGCCATTTGCTTTCAATTGATGTTGCCTGCTGACGTCCAGACTAGTCATAGGTCATCGTCAAGAAAGATTTCCCCACCACATCAAGCAGCGAGGGGTAGATGAACAGAGCAATGTTTATCGTACAGAAAGGAAATCGATTCGACTTAACGAATTGCACCATGGGAACAGGATGAGGTAATAAATGTAAATCGTGAGGTAAGAACAGGACGAGAAAAAGATACTTTAAGATGATAACTTGATCTGATTCCGCTGTGAACATTGTCACTCAATAATCTGAGTAAAGGGAGAGAGAAAGTTGCCCAGCTAGACTGTTATTTGCAGTAAAGCCACCATAAACAACATAACATCAGAGATGTCCCC
The DNA here is from genome assembly GCA_910591675.1 of Galerucella calmariensis. Classification (NCBI taxonomy): domain Eukaryota; kingdom Metazoa; phylum Arthropoda; class Insecta; order Coleoptera; family Chrysomelidae; genus Galerucella; species Galerucella calmariensis. The sequence goes on along the minus strand of CAJUYG010005209.1, from coordinate 903 downwards.
TAACCTAATGTTAGGACAGACACTCTTTGTGACCACTGCCACACTTAAATTC
>CAJUYG010005208.1:0-14445 GCA_910591675.1 Galerucella calmariensis | reverse complement strand
ATGCAGACGACCTGGTAATTATATCCCAAGGTAAATACAACAGTACAACCAGAGACAAACTCCAGATGGCTTTAAATGTAGTAACAGGCTGGACTGTAAAAGAAGGGCTACGTATTAGTCCTTCGAAAACACAGATTATTGCGTTCACCAGAAGAAGGAAAAGGGAAGGACTTGGCCCTCTGACGCTTCAAGGTGAACCAATACGATTGTCGGATGAAGTAAAATATCTTGGGGTTATCCTGGACCCAGGCTTAACTTGGAACCGACACCTCCAGCACGTGATCAAGAAAGCAGAGGTGACCTTCATGGTTGCCAGACGCACTTACGGCACTTAATAGGGACCAGACAATCCTCTGCTATGCTAAAACTAAGCAAGGTCCAAAGACTTGCATGATTTGGCATTACAGGGGCAATGAGGACTACTCCTACAGCGGCGCTGGAGACAAAGCTAGACCTTCCTCCGCTACATTGTGTCATAATGTGCGAAGCAAGGGCAGCACAAACCCGACTGGAAAAAGCATCAGACCATGACTTGGCACATGGGAGAGGACACACAGAGATAAGGCATGTGGATGATGACATTTTCAAAATGCCAACAGACCACATGATTACCAGATATATCTTTCGCAAGAACTTCGAGATTGTCATCAAAGATCGAAAAGAACTTGAGGAAGAGAACGCACCACTACTAAGTAGAGCAAATGAACTGATCTGGTATACAGACAGATCAAAAAATGAACTCGGCACCGGAGCAGGCATATGCAGCAAGACGAGCAAATATGAAGGAATCGTCTCGCTAGGAAAATATGCCTCTGTATTTCAAGCAGAGGTCTATGCAAAACTTGCTTGTGCAAGGGTTAATAATATGAGAGCCTACAACAACAGGCAGATCAGGATCTACAGTGACATTCAAGCCGCCCTTCAGAGCTATAGGGTAACATCTCGGCTAGTATGGGAATGCGGCGAAGAACTTAGAAGACTGGCAACTCGGAACAGTGTAACACTGGAGTGGGTCCCAGGTCATGAAGGAATCGCAGGCAATGAAAAAGCTGACGAACTCGCAAGAGTAGGATCATCAACTCTGATGAACGGACCCGAACCTGCTGTGGGCATCCCCAGATGCTTAACGAGGTCTTGGATAAAAGGGTGGTTGAAAGTAAACACTGGAAGAATACGACCAGGCAAATACATATGGGAAGAAATTCATAAAAGAACCATCAGAAAAAGTAGCGGAAGTACCTCAATGAGCAGGAACAAACTACGCACCATAACGGGGCTACTCACGGGACACTTTCCCACAAAGGAGCAACTAAACAAAATAGGGCTGTACAACGGAGACCTTACATGCAGAAGATGCAAAAAGGATACCGAAGCAGCTCTGCATATACAATGCAACTGTGAGTCGCTGGACCACAGAAGGCAGAACCCAAATGACTCCAGAAGACTTGTACAACCAACCAGCAAAGAACCTGTATGAGCTAATACAGGGAACGGATTGGCTGAATAGGTTGTAGTCAGAACACTAGGAGTATCCACAATAAGCCCAGGAGGCTGAGGTGGTACCGGCGAAGGGAAGGCTGCTTAGAAAAAAAAAAGTGTCGGCTACGGTAGGCTTACCTGAACCACTTTGTATCAAGTGGGTTCACAAAATTACCAAACCTTATCAAAGTAAAAAGTATACAAGGTGAAGAAAAAGAAGCAGACCAAGCCTTAAGGTATTCCATTTAATAATATACCGAACAAAAACTGAGGAATTGATAAATTGCTAAAAGTTCTGGGATAATAATTTTATTTCTGTTTATTAAATAATTCCACAACAGCATATTGTTCAACAAGTGGGAAAGTTCAACTTCTCTCACGAGTGTGGAAGTTTGTGGCACAAGCCCGAGGGGCGAGTGCCGCAAACACACGAGTGAGAAAAGTACTCTCCCCGCATGTTGCACACTATACTTTTACTACAACTGCACGAACTGTGACCAAAGTGTAGAAGCCTTTAATTTTTTTTGACAACTTTTCAAAATATACCAAAAGTACACTTTCCGAAGATTCTATTTTTGTATTCCTTCTCCACTCTATAAATTTTTCGTATGCCAATTCATCCTTTTTTCTTGAAATTTCCAGCCACAAACTGAAGATACTTGTGCAGCCTTTTTCAATATCTCTGGTGGAGTATCTGTCAGTATCCATATTATTCATATTATAAATAATTACCTACTTATATGTATTGTTAAACTAATATTTTCAATAGAAATTGGGATTTCTATCATGGCACGATTACAATTTAAATTTTATTTGATTCTCCATATTATAAATGTATGTGGCGTGGGAAAAATGCCGTGAGAAATGATATTTCTCACAGTATGAGCAATATTTGGTTTTGAAATTGAGTAAGCTATGAGAAATACGTCACTTTCCATAGCGTTGTAGAAAAAAATTTTTCTCAGCAATCCAAGCTAATTCCAACTTATTTCTGTTTCAGGTAACTTTTGCTACATTCCTTGTTTACATTCGTCGCCTTGTCGCCTTGAATTGTGAGTAAAGTTTATTTTCATTCCAATATTTTCTGACTTATTCAATCATTATTCGATTTATCATTGAACAATAGCAGTTGTTGAAATTAGGTTGAGACAATAAACAATTAAACTGTCTCTAAACATTAACTAAAATTATGTTCAATGTCGGATAGTCTATTGAACTATACACTAACCGAGCAACGTATTCATGTACATGATTTAGTGTATCATTGTTAATACTGGTAACATCTGGAAACAACAACAACTATGTGTTTGTACAGGGTGATCTTAAACTATCGAATATATAATTATGTTAGGATAATAATAATACGATAGTGCAAGAGTCATTTTTTAGATGTTTTGAGAATAAAGGTATTCAGTTATGGATTAAAAACGATTAAGAACTGAATATGACGACTGTACTCAGAGGTACACTTGTGAATTCTCCTAATATTAAGCCCAAATCTCTGTTATTTTATGGTTTTATAAACAAAAATTAATTTTTTGACACTTAGAAGCTGCTAATATTTAATAATACTCGAAAGAGAATGCAATTAACACAGACTTTCGCAGAATTTAATAGATATGCTATTCATAGGTTTCGTATAAATTTATACAGCGTGTCCAGAAACTCTCCTGCCAAACGGAAACTACAGTTACTAGAAGTGATTTTAAGTCGATTTAGCTAGATCAGAACATGCTTCCTTCCCTTTGTAGAAGACGTCCTTATATGAGTTTTATTCAAACTATTCAAAAATTCCGTTACTTAAAATATTCAAACTTGGTATAATCAATAAACAGTTACAAGCCAGTCGTCACAAGCGTGTCAGTCGGGGGGACCAACAGGTATTTTTATTAAAAAAAATTTATTTTCAAGTGTTTCATGTATCCGATACCGAATTTGGAAAATTCAAGATAATTTTCACAGAAAATGTTTTCTTCTTTCAAATCGATATCATGAACTGTTTTCGAGAAAAGTAAATTTGAACTTTTTGTGTTTTTCACAAAAAAATCATGTCGAATTATAAAATTGTATCTGTAATATCAAAATTGCTTTGAAGAATCAACAAAATCTGACAATGTGTCAAATTATTTTTATTCTTAACAGTTATTATTGTTATTGTGTGTGAAAGGTGAAAATTAATTTGATGAAAACTCACATGAGGACGTCTTTTTCAAAGGGCTGAAGCTCCCTTAGGAAGCATTTTCGGATTGAGGTAATTCGCGATTGGATTGGTGTATATAAATAATGCACTGGTATTTTAAGCGACCACCGTACGCTTCTCCAAACTCCTAGCAGAGTCTATTTTACTCTGTCTCCGATGCTACTCTTTCTCGGGATTTTCAAGTTCCAGCCGAGCGATATACAGCTGGACATTCCTGGTGAACTAATTATTATTACGGGATATTAATTAAAAATAAATGTGTTTTGTAGATGGTTATAGGAGTAGAGAGGGAACACAAATATATCTCTTCAAAATTCGATTTGGGTGGGGTTAAAAATATATTAATGAATATCTTCAATAAGGGCTCATCCATAAATTACGTCACACGTTAAAGGGGAGGGGGGTTATCACCAGAATGTGACAAGGAGCAGGGGGGAGGTAAAAACTTTGTGATGTTACATGTTAAAATGTGAAGTACTTGAACGCAAAATTTATACCTATGTATGTAAATAAAAAAATCTAAAAATGTTTGATCTCGATCTATATTTTTAATACTTTAGCACTCTTGCTATGAGATTATGTTGAATTTATGAAAGATTATTCAATAAAAATATGTAAAAAATTGAATTACCGGTTTTCTTTTGACTATTTTCAAATTCATTCATAAAATTGAGATATGTGTGACGTCACATCAGGGGGGGGTTTAAAAATGTGACAACCTGTGAGGGGGGGATGGGTTAAAAAGTCCTGAATGGATGGCCCCTAAGATATCATGTGTAAATTTTATCAAAGCAGCATAAAAAATATTTCTAGAAAAATATCATCGACGCATGCTTTTAAAAATGTACCACCTTATCTCTACATAGGAGTGAGTTTGTATCAAACAATGGAGTGACCCCTGTATATAAATTGCACGTGTTTTCAGCTACCGTTTTTTTATAAGCGCGACATAAAAGCACCTCTGAAATGATCTTTTGCTAAGTTCACTGTAATCTCACTGTCAAATTATCAAATAATATTTGATATAACATTTGTTGGTCTATTATTTCGGGTATCACGAGACCATTTAAAATATAGTTCATCCGTAGTTTCAGCATAACGTCTAAACTTTAACAACATATTTGTTGTTCAATATCATCCACTCCATTTAAGATTATCTTATTATACGACGGAACCGAGTATAAGAACAAGAATTACAAAGCAAAGCAATTTCACTGTAGTTTCGCGAGTAGTACAGACGGCCAGATTATGATAATAGGTCAACTTTACTGTCTTGTCTACACCACGAATTGCTCTTGTAAACTTTATGTTCTACGCGAAACGAAACGAGTAGTATAAATTCAGCACCCTTTCAGTAGAAAGAAAAAAGTGGTTGATAAATTATGACTTTGGGAAAAGAATACTGTGGTCTTGGAAAAACTTACAAATATTAATTGAAACTTAAAGAAAAAAAATTGTTTTGGTTGGCTGAAATAACATAAAATTTAGATCATTCCATGCATTTCATGATAAGTCTTTTTCCACTTTAAATAACTATTATTTGTGAAAGCTTTTTTATTCCTAATTATTGCCGAAAACTACGAAGTGGGCGACATCTGTTAGTTTTCTTTCAAACTTCAATAGAGGTGCACAATAAATCCAGAATGCGAACATCGTTATAGAAAGTTAAATTGATTTTGTTGTTTTGTAAAGAATAAAAAGTGGTATTTAAAATTTTAGTCTAAATAGTAGAATAAAATACCTATTTAAAGTGCTTTTCGGAGATGAAAACAATCACACATCCATGAGGTGCACTTCCAAAACAATAAAAACGTGGTAAATTTGTAGTGTTACAAATGTACTATGGTTTATTTACGATAAAAAGACGATGACGTTGCAAAACAAAATATTGTGATGTTGCCAAGCTGTAGTTTTTTCCTTTACTTAACGAAAACTAGAAAAGTCAATCTGATGTTAGATTGACAGTTCTTCTTTTTCATTGTTCCGTGCCTCGTAGGGCGTAAGTCAAAAATATTTATTTAAAACTAAAAGGCTTGATTAATTTAATATAAATATTTCGACTTTTTATATATAGCTGTGATAATCCACCAAAGCAAATTGAAATAATGAAATTCAAAGTCAACATTTATTTATCAACAACTGGAATGACCTGCTCAAAGTCTCTGCTTCTTCTGCTAATAGTTTGAAGATTGCATGACAATTATATTGTCACTACCTGCCTGATTTTATATTGTATTTCAAAGTTTTACTTGTGTTAATAATGAAAACAATAACTTGAGAATATACATTTTATTTCAAATAGGTGAACTGGTTGGTTATTGTTATTATGATACAATTATTTAATCTAAAAATTTATGTTCCTGTGAAATAATTCCACAATAATTTCAGAACTACCTACTTACTTTCATTTTTTGTGAGTGGGCCACTCAAAACAGTCCACCCTGTTGCAATCTTCATTGAATTAAAAAAAAGCAGTTTTTTGTTTTAATTTGTGTATTATAAAATAACTGTACCTAATTAATTTAATAATAGTTATCAGTGATTTTGAAAAGGTGGAAATAAGGCAAATTGGATAAAGATATACAAAAAATAAAACACAAGATTTCCACTACTCCACCACAAAATCATCATTAACTCCATCATCACTGTCAAAATTGATAATAAGTGGAGGCACATCCTGTCAATCGAATACTACTTCTCTATCCCACCAATCTTGTATAATTTCTTTTAGTGTGCTCTACTGTCTTTGACCCAAAATCAGGAGTCATTTTTCTAAAGACTTTTTCCATGCACCTAATGCTTGTTCTGTTGAAGAACCATCAGTTCCCACATGATCTCTACAAATTTTTTTTTCTGACTCCAATATATTCAATGAGGTTAAAAAGGGTTACTTCAACTTTCGTTAATTTTAGACCCATTTTCTCAAACATCACCACACAAACACGTTTGGGAAATGACGGAAATTATAAAAATTAAGAAAAATCTGTCAAACCCACAAAAAACGCCTCGAAAAACAATTAAAAAAACTAAACAGCATCAAACACCCTTATATACAGACTGTTTTGTTGTTCACCGCTATAGCAGCCATATTGAAAAATTCAGAACCATCTAGTGACACGTGATTTTCTGGAATACTAGCTCGACCCTGAAAAATTCCACACAATTCCACTACAAATATTTGTAACTGATGGTAGGGCTGTAATCTGTTCGAGTAGGGGAATAAACATTATTTGAATATCTTGATAATTGTGGAATATCCCCTTATTAAATGAATATCAAATAATTTTTGTATTATACATGAAGCTTTCCAAAGAGGAAAAGGGAATTCCCTTTCCGTATAAATATCTTTTTTTCGATGGAAATTATTTTGACAATCAAGAGACCAGCTACAAACTAGATATAAATTTTTGAATAAATCGTTTTTTTGATAACTGCAAATTTGCAAATTATATAAAAATAGATGAAATATTCAAAATTATTCGGAAACTTTTAATATCAACTTTTAATATCAATTAATTTTAATTCACGACATGTCCAAATCTACCAACTTTCTGTTCCATACATTTTATATGCAAATAATAAGAAAGAGTTGAGGTATTTTTCGCACTGTTCAAAATACCTCACAGATAATATATTGACCAAATCAGGTCTCGGTATATTTTCAAAAATGTCTTATCGTTTCGCTTGGAGCCTTTTGCCAAATAATAATATAACAATGAGAAATCCTCCACTGCTTGTGTATTTATTGCCATTTATTTATATATTTTTCTACACCCGTGTTATAACAATGCACTTATATGCCCATAATCCGTTTCATAATGATACAGATTTTTAATCAATAGAAACCAATAATTTTTCAATCAAGCATGCTGTGCATTTGACGTTTATCCAAGTTCCTATGTAATTATTTTAGATGTCAAAATCAGTACGTAATAAATTTCCGTAGATACCTAACTAAACTTCGATAATTTATCAAAATGTCTGATATTAGCGATATAAAAGAATTACCATCGACTCCTCCACACATATCGAAGAAAGCAAAAAATGCAGCTCAGAATATTTTGCCCCAAAAATCTAAGAAAGTGTACGAAAAACTTGCATCCATTGAAATTCCAATTCAAATAGTCGTTTGGTTTCCATTGATCGATAGGCAATTGGAAATACGATCATATTATTTGGTAACATCGAGTTTAACTCAATTCATAAGCGACAGTGTATTAGATGCAAGTATAAACTCAGAGTATTTCACTCTTTTTCTTCAACAGGATATCATAAACAGTGAAAGAACTATTCTCTTGATTGTGATGATGTCGTTCATATCTCTTTCGAAGGCGGTACATTGGTTCGGACATTTAATTTATACTCTTTCTTTCGAACGCATTGTCGCTTATGGGCCATGTTATTTCACATTCGTTTACGATGTCATGTTCAAAAAAAAGTGAGACGTTGAATTTATGCTTCATGCTATTTATGCCACCGTACACTAACTACCGACAAGTGAATTTACTTGCGTCGGAACGTTTGAAAATTTTGGTACATCTCTTCTCTAGCGCTTTACACGTCTGCTATCTTAATACAACATTCAATACTCGCTTTGAACCAGCTAGAGCTCGCCAGACGATAGGAGGGATAAGAAAATGTTTGGTAACCCATAAATCGACGGAGTGTGGAGAGCGATTGCCTTTCTCTTCTTAAGGATCTTCTCCAATAACGCGCATTACTTCAATTTCTTATTACTTTTGTTGTAGATTTCATAAATAAAGATGGTTAACAACATAATTACCATTTATTCAACAACTAAATATACAATTTCTGGGCATCAATGGACAAAAGTACAAAATATATTTATAATTTTACAAAACCGGCTTACAAGCCGTGGCAGTCATTTTTCTGTCATTGTCAAATCACGAAATTACCACGTTTTTCAGTCGATATTTGGAGAGGAAGCGCGCCGATCGCGGCTCACGGTCGATAAGCGTCAATTCACCGCTGACGGAAATAAAATGAAATTAAACGCGAAGGTTCGAAATCCGAACAAAGTGAATTTACTTTTTTTTTCGGGCCGAGATGGGAAACTCATGTTCGACTGGGTCCTCAAACAGTACCCAGACAGTGTTGGACTCATCCACACGGAGATGCCTACCAACCAAACCCACATCAAACTCGCCGTTACTCCCGCCTTTGAATCACTACCCTAGCATACGTCAAGACGGGCGGCGGTCCCTCACACACTCTCCATCATCTTCTTCCTTCTATCACTCCTACCTCTCTTATGCCATAGCGAGTCCTTCTCTTCCCCTAATCATGCTCTCTACTACGCCATTCATCTCCATCCATTCCTCCTCGCACCTCAACATAATCTCCACCATATTTTCTCAATACACCGCCTCTCCCAGTTTATTTTCTAGCTTCTTCAAAACTTCCTCATACTTCCAATATCTAAACACATGTCCCACATCATCCTCCACTTCACATCTCTCGCACACTCCAGAGTCTCTTTTCCCAATCTTGTGGAGGTAACCCACTCTCGACCCATGCCCTGTGAGCACCTGCGTCAAGAAGTAGTTCACTTCTCCAAATTTCCGGTCCACACAATTTCTCCTGCTCTCAATCGCTCCTTTTAGCGCGCCCTCATACTCATTCCACCTTCTCTCTATTTCCTCATCCATCCATTCCTGTACTTCCTTTCTGTTCGCACAACTCCAGCGTTTCTGTCTTGCTCTAGCCATCAAGTCCAAAGGATAGGACCGTGACAGCACTGCTGCTGCCAGTCCACCCACTGTCCTGTACGCCTGCACCACCCTCAGAAGTATTTCTCTTTGCACCCGCAGGAGTGATCCAACCCTCGCATTCACCCTTGCTTTCTCACCCCACACTTCCGCGCCATACAGCATACTCTGCTCTACCTTCCTAACAATTATCCTCCTCGTCCATTCTGCCGGTCCTCTCACATTACCCATCAATCTTGCCAGCCACGCTGCCCTCACTTTTGCCTTATGTGCAGCCTCCAACATATGGGTTTTGAAGGATAATTGGCTATCCAACCACACCTCCAGATACTTCACCGCTCCCTCCATCCGAATTTTCTTTCCCTTCACCATCACCCCCACTTTCCTTGCCTTGCTCCGCCCCTTCACCAGTAGCCCCACCGTCTTATCCTCAGCCACTTCCAGTCCACACCACTTTATCTTCTCCACAATCTTCCTACACATCCTCTCCGACTTTCTTTCTATCTCCACCTCGTACCTTTCCCGTACATACCAGACATACATCGTCCGCATACACCGTAATCTCACATCCCTCTTCACATGCTATCCCACAAACTTCATCAAACACACACTTCCAAAAAGTCGGTCTCAGAACCGAGCCCTGGGGCACTGCAATCTCCGTCCCATACCTTCTCCCCCTAGTGTCCACTATCGCACTCCCTGTCAGGTAGTCCTCTACTAGTGAATTTACTTGTCGGTAGTAAGTGTACGGTGTTTATGATTAGATTATGATTAGCTTATGGACGGATATCCCTCGTAATGTAAATAAAATAACCGAAATTTTCCCACTAATCAAAAACTCTTAGTTGAATTACGACCCAAAGAAGATCTTGTACTACGTACTTATAGAAGGAAATCTATTTTCGCGAATAACCACTTTATGAATTATTTATAATCGTACTCTGCTGGTTCTTTGTTTATGAAACTAATTGCCGGAAAAGGGGGACGTCGCATAATAAATATTCCAACGGTATATTCGTTAAAAATTCTCATTTGCTTTGGAGCAACAAGATTTTCGTCCACGTATTTTGGTTAGTTTAATAGAATTTTAACGAAATCGCAGGTCCTCGTGACCAACAACATAATTAATAATGTTGTCAGAACCAGTAAGGAGCTCAAAATAAAAATTCCCTACTTTGACACAGCTGACTGGGCTTGATAATTAACTCCAACAATATACAGGGCGATAAAGCCTGATATGTTGAAAATCCTTGAAGATATTTTACTCGGCATGCGAAGCCATATTTTAAGATCAGTCGCAATTTTACAGCGTCTTTCAGAACGCCGTGCTAGATCAAAGTTACTTTTTTAAATGAAACACTGTATTTCACTTCAAATTTAAGCTCTGCTTGAGTTCTCTATTACAATGGTATTAGGTTGTAGTGGGTTATACCATTAACAGTTCAGTCATAGATTATAAAGAGAACAACAAGTGATTATCGAATATTTGTATTTCTATAACTATCATACTTAGAAATAATGCTTATAAAATATTGGACCTATGATCGTAAATTGGAGGAAATATTATATGAATTGACAACCCTGTTGAGAAATTTCGCGAAACATTTCGCTAGAAACGAAAAAGAGCTGAAACATAATTTAATAACATGGAAGCATATATTGAAACTACGAAACATGAATATGAATAGGGAAAAGACAAAAATAATGGTGGTGGGACAAGAAGAAGGGCACCTTTATATAGAAATTGATGAAATGCCGATAAAGCAAGTGGAGAGTTTCAAATATCTGGGAGTAGAGATACAAAAAAAGGGAAAACAGGAAGCAGAAGTGAACGAAAGAATAAGTGCAGCAGTCAAAGTATATCACTCATTAAATCGAAATTTCCTGGGAAGAAACAAAAATTACAACTAAAACCAAATTGAATGTGTACAAGTCAGTCTTTCGACCAATCCTTGTGCATGGTAGTGAAAGCTGGGTACTTACAAACTCACTCAAAAGCAGAATACAAGCAACAGAGATGAAGTATTTACGCAGGGTCAAAGGTGTCACCAGAAAAGATCGAATGCGGAATGAAATAATAGGGGAAAACCTAAACATAGAACCAATACTAAAAACAATCGTAAAACAGCAGCTTAAATGGTTTGGGCACCTTTGTAGAATGGAGAAGTAGACCAGCAAAAAGGATTTGGCAAGCTAGAGAAGTAAGCAAGAGAAAAAGAGGTCGCCCAAAGAAAACATGGGATAACACAATAGCCGAAATTTTAAAAGAAAAAGGAATTACATGGACAGAGGCGGCGAAAAAGGCTAGAGATAAAAAGGAATGGCGGAAGTTTGTCCACGAATAAGCGACGCACCCGACACCCACAGCGGGTACAAACGGGTTTATGATTATATATATATATATATATATATATATATATTTATATATATATATATATATATATATATTTATAAATTGTATTGTTCATCTCTAGTTGATAACGTTAAAATCGCGAATAGACCAATTAAGAAGGTATCTAATGTTTTTTCAAAATTAAAAGATAGAATTAAAAAAGAACAACTTTCCAATATTATATACAAAATTCCTTGTAAAGATTGTGAACAAAATTACATAGGACATACTGCAAGACACCTAAAAGACCGTATAACTTCACATAGAAGCGATTGCAAACGATACGTAAATCGATGTGCATTAGCCCAACATGCCCCTAATGTCGGACACAGTATAGACTTTGAGAACACTGTAGTACTTGACAAATGTAAAAACTATACAGAACGACTTTTTATTGAAATGACTAGAATATCACAAGAAGAACATCCAATGAATACTAAGAGCGATACTGACGGACTCAATTTAATTTACTCAAATCTCATAGACCTAGACTTGAAACTGAAAAAGAAAAGATATCATGATCATTCTGTAACTAATACTAGTCCAAACATCGACACAGAAACTGACATCAATCAATGAACCAACGGACAATTAAATACCACCTTTAAAATTGCTATTTACCAACACAAATTTATAAACATTTGATTTGTCATTTTCAATTTTGACATTAGTTTGGTGAAATAATCAAAATTTAGACGTGTTTTTAGGAAAGTATTCTGTATTTTTTTATATAATGGAGTTTTTAGATTTTATTTTTTAATCACAAGTTTTGTTCTGATGAAGTTGACGAAGTGCAACGAAAGCTCAACAAAATAAAGTGTGTACTTTAAAATAAGTATTTTTCTCTAAAAAAACCACTAAATATAATCACAGTTTATATATTTATATATATTATTTTTCTATATTATAATCTTTTCAATAATCAATTCAATAATTCTTTTAATGTCAATGAAACTGATTTAAAACAAGTAATTATCGAATATTTGTATCTGTATAACTATCACATTTAAAAAAATGCTTATAAAATATTTGACCTATGATCGTAAATTGAAGGAAATATTATGCAAATTGACAACCCTGTTGACAAATTTCGCGAAGCAGACCGAACAGAGTCGACATAAGACGATGGGCATTTAAATGGGTAAGTCCACCCATCTCTCTTTTTACTGTTCTCTGTCTAGCTTTCGTATCTGTTCTCTTTATAATCTGTGGTTTAGTTCTGATCCCTTGAATATGGTGATATGTTCAATACTACGTATACTTTAAGCTGCACAACGTAAAATGAATCTTTTACAGCCATACGTCTGTGATTGTCTTACCAAAGGTGTAAGTAACAATTATACTGGATGTAACAGTAAAGCTTCGGTAAGATCACGACAAGATTGAGTTATAGTTACAGAACATACGTGCTTCGTCATTCCGTGGGCCTTGTTATCTATATTTTTATAAATTGCTCTGTTGCTTCATCATCCCCCAAAATATCTAAAACTTTGATGCGAATTCAAATAAAAAAAGTCACAAAAAAGTATAATATTCGTAAATCGTAATATTCAAGACATTTCTTTGTATTCTCTTTTAAAATTCGAGAGATATTTATAGAGTTTGTGGAAATAACGGTAAAACAAATAAATTTAAACGTGAACTCGACTTTTCGTGACATTCTCGGTTATCACATAAATCATTGCTAAAGTCTCAGTTCCTTGAACCATCAAAATATATTGCAAAAACAACAAATCTCCATTTTACCGCCTCGTCCTGAAAAAAACTTCTCTCCCTTAACGCCTTTGTTGTCTATAAACCATTACTAAAATATATTACGCAGGGAAATGTCAGGGTGGTAATTTGAATATATATGAATAATAGATTCAATACACTATTACAACGCTTTGAAATTTTTTTGGGACATAATTAAGAAGAAACAGCTACTTCTCGGGCTATATGCCCTGACCGAAATTGAATTACCCTTCTTAATTGAACGGACTCGGAATGATCTATAACACTGAGCCAACCCTTCTTGTTTGCAATAAAAAAAGGATATCATTTGTACACCGGTTTCGGCGTATTTGTTCCTCATCAGTACAAGGTTCATATTTTTCGGAACAGAGTTGCAAATAATGCATTTTTTTAATGCGATGACAATTCATTGCTAATTTTTTTTCATAATGGGTAATGTATTCAATTTCCATTACTCATTTATTTTTTTTAATGATGAATTAAATTAATTCCATAAATTTTTTTTCAATGAACAATGTATTTTTAGTAGGTACATTTTAAATTTTAATTCTTAATGAGTAATAAGAAATTTTTCATTACAATATTTTGTCTAAATAGCAAAAATGATCTCAAAATTTGAGAATTTTTTCAAAAATTCAAAACTATCAAAAATCGAGAATTTTTTGTAAATTCAAATTTTTTTTTTCAAAAATTAATAATTCTATCAAAAATCGAAATTTTTTTCAAAAATTAATAATTCTAACAAAAACAGAAAATTTTTTCGAGAACTCAAAATTTTTTAAAAAATTCAAAATTTTTACAAAAATTTAAAATCTTATCAAAAATTTGAATTTTATACAAATATTGAGAATTTTTTGGAAAATCGAAAAATTTTCTTAAAAAATTCATAAAGAATAAAGACCAATACAATA
>CAJUYG010005207.1:0-14446 GCA_910591675.1 Galerucella calmariensis | reverse complement strand
TTACGCCAACGACTTGTGGGCAATGCTTCTCGTAACCGTGAATGGTAGCTTGCGTTGTCCATAACAATAACAGCCCCATTTGGAATCAGATCCAACATTTGAACAAACCATTCCTCGAAGACATCCCCATTCATATCTTCGTGATAGTCCCCCGTGCGTTTTGAAATAAAAGTTAATAATCCAAACCCCCAAACACTACATATAGGAGTAATACAAATAAAAAATATTCATTTTACTTCTTTGAATTTAATAAAAATTGTAACGATATCTTGCTATCTTGACTTTAATTAATTTTTAAAAAATATATTTCATTGTAATTTACTTGTGACAATATTCAAAGTTTGAATTAATCTTCTTACAAAAAGAACAAAAATATATAAAATAATTATTGTTACAGATTGGTTTGTTTTCTATTATGAATAAACTGTGTTGCCTTCCTTTATCAAACTTACTAAAATTTATGTACCTCTATCACTTTTTTTTATTAAAATTAGTACATCCCGTTACCTCTAACCTAAATCGTATATTCTTTAGCATAGCTGCAACTCATTCGTTCAATACAAAATGTACCTTACGGTATACCCTCTTAAAATATATTTTGGTACGTCTATGAAATCTACTTAAATGAATGCTTTATTACTCCTTGTCCTTTCTATATAGACTATAGGTTAGGCCAACAAATCAGGTAGTTCCTAATCTTACCTTTCACTTAAGCGTACTACGCTACGCTTTGCGTAGAATATGAAATCCAGAGATAAACCACCTGCACCCCCTTACTAATAATCGGTTGGGGTTGCCTCTCGAAAATGACGTTATTACGTGTTTTCGAAAAGAGTCATGTCCGAGTTGTCTTCCGTTCAATTCAGGTATACTTCCATTTTTGGATTACCATTTTAAGATACGAAATAAGTTGAAGATTGCTTCGCATTTGAATAAAGTGAATTTAAGCCGGACGATGATAAAATGACTGTGAAACATTTCGCTCAAAATATAATTAATTGCTCCACTCACCGCATCCAAATATAAATCAATTTTTAAAGGTTCCGTACCCAGAGGGTAAAGACCGGACCCTATTACTAAGACTTCACTGTCCGTCTGTCACCAGGATGTATATTATGAACCGTTATAGCTAGACAGTCGAAATTTTCACAGATGATGTATTTCTGTTGCCGTTTTAACAACAAATACTGAAAATTGGATAAAATATACAGGGTGGTGTGTAAGTAGTGGTCCAAAGTGAAATTGAAGATTCTTCGCCTAAAAATATTACAGTCTGACGCAACTTCTTTTAATGGGATATTGATGATAAGAAAGATACAGGGTGGCATGGTTGAAATGTCGAAAATATTTTTTCTCAGTAAATTGAAAGATTTTTGATATATAAACGTGAAAATTTGAAGATAGGGGTTTTAGGGCCTGGGAAATCATAATATGTTATTCATTTCGATGTATTCTCTAGAGGGCGCCAGATAAGCTTTGTTGTTGGTGTAACTGTGCGATTAACTTATTTAACTGATTTATCTATTTATTGGAGAATATTAAAACTGCATCATTTTTGCGACAAAAAGGTATACCTATCATTAGTCTCAAAATTTACTGGTTTCCGAGATATTCGCATTTTTAAACCCCCCTTCATAATTATATAAGAATATTAATATTATTAGGCGCTGATGTCAGCAAATTTATTTTTATCTATAATGTAGCAGGAACATTGAAAATAATATTGTTATAGATGTCGAAAGCGTAACAAAGGTAACAACCCGACTCCGAAGGCGGAGGAGTGTTACATGTATATTTGAGGGTAAGAGTTTTTTCTGCCGCTGATTACGATTTCAGAAATAAAAAACCCGCTAAAAGGTTATGTTTTTAATATTGACAGGTTCCATGTTGTACAATTCAAAAATTTCACATCACATTTTAATCTAGCAGCATAAAATATATAAGAACATGCAAATGCAGCATGCAAATATTTCAGCTCATTGATTTTTTTCGGTAATTTCGTAGCAAGTTCGTAGCTGTCAAATAACAAAACTAGAAATTGTGCAACAAATTCGAAATAAGCGACACAATATACAGAAGAATATGACTTTTTCCACCATATTGATTTTCCATTTTTAATTTGACAGCTGCTGTCAAGTGTCGCGATTGAATATTTGAGATTAATTGGTTTTTGTCAGCTAGTTGTGAGTTAAACATTAACGCAATGTGAAAAAAGGTCGTTTGTTGCCTGTAACTTTTGTATTATTAGGCAGTGCCGGATTAATCACGTAGCAAGAGTAGAATTGCTACAGGCCCCGCGCGAAAGGGGGCCCCACATACTCAAGCCCACTCATCTCTGCCTTAGCGTAATTTTTTAAGGGAAACGTCTGAAACGTCAAACACTCGGTACCCGCCTATTCCTTGGGGTAAATAAAACACCAAATTTCATACCTTCAGATAGGAAATAAACGTATTGAGTATTGAATCGTTTTTTTACCACTTTATACTCAAGAACCCATAGCAGATCAAGGGCTCTTTGAAACAGTTTGCTACGGGCTCCGCGCTTGCTTAACTCGGCACTGTTATTAGGTGTTTTAGATTATTCCTTTTTGGCTGCTGGTAGCAGCTCGTAGTGACTGAATTTCGTTCGTTTATTACGGAGCGTGACTCCTTATCTTACCTTCCTCTTGCCCCATGAGCACATACCGAAAAGTATGAGCTTCAAGCCACGGACATTAAATATTTGACGTTTGTCCGGTTCGACCTTTATTTAAAGGTTAAGATTGTGCAGATTAAGATTTTAACCTTACTAAAAATATCTAAATTAGGCAATCCAGACCACGTGATTTTTTCAATATGGCGGCGACGGTCAAACATTGGAATCAGTCACAAAACAGTCTAACCTATAGAAGTGAAAGTTTATAGGATGACCTTGAATACAAAAATGAGGTTTCAAACCCATCCACCTGAAGCGCTAGTTGCAATTGAGTTGTCGAAACAGGCCTGGTAGCTAAGGCCTTTAGCACGAAAAGAAGAAAATATTTTAAAATTCATCAAAGCTGTCATATAGTTGTCACCATTGTCTTTCATAGATTGTTTCCTTTTGCCATTTGCTGCTGTTATTTGTGTTTTAATTAGGTACTGTAAGTCTTATCAAGTGTGATAATTCATAATATTTATAATGGTTGGTGTGAAGTGTTGCGTTCCTGGGTGTACAGACATTGCATCAAAACGACAAAGGTTTCCCAAACATGACCCTTTGTTGTTGAATGAATGGGTTGCCTTTATTCGCAATCCAAAACTAAAGGAATTAGGTGCTGAACAGATTTATAAATCCTACAAAGTTTGCAACAGATATTTTGAACCACAATATATTGTTATTGGGACAAAAAGGGGCCTCACTCGCAAAGCTGTTCCTACAATCCTTTCAGGATTGATCAAAAAGTGATAGGAAATACGTAATATTATCACTCTTAGGCATCACTTAGCGCGTGGTAAAATGTAAATTGCATTTAGGAATTCCTAAATTCGTTTTAGGTATTACATGACTTTAGGAAATGGTTAGTGAAATCGGGCATTAGTCATTCAAAAACAAACTTCCACTAAAAAAAACGTTATAAAATAGTTCTGAACCCATCCACTGCGATCGCTGAAATTCTTCTTCCCTTAGTCTGTTTTTCGGCCTCAGCTGCCTTGCCTATTTCGACAACTCAATTGCAACTAGCGCTTCAGGTGGATGGGTTTGACACCTCATTTTTTCATTCTAGGTAATTCTATTGGACTTTCACTTCTATAGGTTAGACTGTTTTGTGGGAATCAGTAACGTGTCAGACCTATGCATGTCAGTTTTGTCCTTTTATCTCTGCGATTCTTTCTCTCAACATCTGCAGCCCTTTTTTTTACTTTCTGAGACACATGTTCCATATGTTGATATGGTACCCAGTCAGGGTGGTCTTTATCTTCGAGGGCAGCAGGTTTGCCTAAAATAAGTTAATACCTACTTGAGTATAAATTACGTATACTAGGAGCTAGAAGAGTTGATATGCTATTTAAGATAATATTTGATAAGAAGCCTACCAGTTATAAAGTGTCTACTGCAAACTTTCTGGTGTTTCAATATAGATTCGGTCAGATCGTCTCTCTTCATTGCCGCAATCCATGCAGCCCTGCGAAGTTTGGTCGAATCGTTTTTCTCCGTTAAAAACCTATGTTTTATCCCTGCGGGAACGCGATAAAACGAAACTTCATCACGATTAGAACGGCTTCCACAACCAACCACAATATATATATCGAAGGCATTTCACAAGACAAACACTTTACTATTCAAAAATCACAATTTACAGCCAAAAACAGAAAGAAAACCAATGGATAAACAAACACTCAAACAAAACTTTGTTATTTGTTTGACCGTCGCCGCCATATTGAATTTATTTTGACAGATCGATGGATTGCCTAATATGCAAAATGATATTATCAAGATCCTTATAATTGAGAACTGTTCTTCTAACAACATAGGAAATTCATTGGCATTGGCACATGACAAGTGGTTTTGAGGATCCTACAAAATCGTGTTCGTTTTGCTTAAAAGTCGTGACGACAAGTGCTTGAAGCCCAAATAAACGAAAACAACAGTTTTTTACATGTTCCCAAATTGGACCAACAGACTGACAGCAGGGATTTTGGCTCAACTGTCTCCGTCGCGTTACAATATGTCATGGATTTCCTTTTTCTATTCACCAATACCCCTGCAATCTTCAACTACCGATTTCAACCATAAGATATTTATTAGGCAATAAATTTATTATCTTTCTAGATTCAGCAGACATATCTTCTAAGTTTCACAACCGGTATTATTAATGTGTGAAAGCAATTATACTCATTCCTTTTTATTAACGCTACGTGGCTAGGGAAAAAGTGATTAAATATTGCTGCATCACCTTTTCTATTTGTACAATTTGTAAGGTGGCAGACATATTTCAGCACGCCCCAAAATATTCTTAGATTTTCCAACGTTTTGATAGTTTAATCTGTCCCTTCTAGGAAATTAAAACACTTCTCGAATATTAATAATAGCCATCAATAATAGTTTGTTATTAACTTAATCATCATAATAATTATTAGATATGGTTTATTTACGATAAAAAGACGATGACGTTGCAAAACAAAATATTGTGATGTTGCCAAGCTGTAGTTTTTTCCTTTACTTAACGAAAACTATAGAAAAGTCAATCTGATGTTAGATTGACAGTTCTTCTTTTTCATTGTTCCGTGCCTCGTAGGGCGTAAGTCAAAAATATTTATTTAAAAATAAAAGGCTTGTATGATAGGCTTGATTAATTTAATATAAATATGTATTCATGAAAAGCTATGGATAAGATACAGGAAACAGTAACCAATCATTCTATATTCGAATTAACATTCAATTATTTTACATAGAAGATGGTTAAATGACGAACTGTAGGTCCTTATACCTTATTCTGTGCTCTATAGAACCATCTTCAAGAGCACAGTAAGGGTTTACGCTAAAAGGAATCAATCATCTTCATGCAAATTTAAATATTGTTTCTTTATACAATATTTATTATATTTATTATGATAAAAATAGAATGAAAATTAATATATTGACTTCAATAGCTGGGGTGCTATTCTCGAGTCAATTGCGTATACGAAATTTGATGGTCATCGATAATTTGCGTATGACTTGTAGTTGTAGGTATTCTCGAATCGTAGTATACGAAATAAAGCATCCGCCAGTCGTAGGAATTCACACGTATGGGTACTAGGCATACGAATCTTCTATGCGAATACGAGTTTTCATAAGAGGCATGCGCATATGGCATCTAATGATCAAAAAGAAGGGATTAACCTCTATTTTTTGCTATGATTGTGTAAATTTTGAAATGAAATTTCAAATTGATTTGTTCTTTGTTTGATGTGGGTGGATGGACAAGTCAATTTTATGTGAATAAAATCAGTTGAGTTGAGTTGAGTTGAGTTGATCTGTGGATGGCTTTTAATAAAATCCACCAACTCCTTACGCTGATCGGATGTTATGTTTCCCTTTGTTTTCTCCATTTGATAATATTTCTATGAATTCAGTTAAATCTAATTTTCCGTGTGTTATTTTCAACAGGCAACTAAAACATAGG
Organism: Galerucella calmariensis; assembly: GCA_910591675.1. Classification (NCBI taxonomy): domain Eukaryota; kingdom Metazoa; phylum Arthropoda; class Insecta; order Coleoptera; family Chrysomelidae; genus Galerucella; species Galerucella calmariensis. The sequence goes on along the minus strand of CAJUYG010005207.1, from coordinate 8,318 downwards.
TTCAAGTCAGAACGTTTTCGCGGTTTTTTCGTATATAAAATTTTTTTTTATTATTATTACATTGTAAACATGTTGTAAACCATGAAAAAATTGACACATTGGCAGTTTTAGCACAGTTTTCATCCGACCAAAAATTACGTAGACGAATGAAGAAGTCGTATAGTGTTCAAGAATGCACATGAGTCTTAGTATACGATTATTTCCATACGTAAAAGTTCGTATACGCTGCGTATACGTATTGTTGCGTATGACTTCGAGAATAGCACCCCTGGCCACGTGTAGGTGTGCTATTAGACTTTTTATATATAGCTGTGATAATCCACCAAAGCAATTTGAAATATTCATTACAATTGTGGCAGGTTCTACCAAGTTCACTTGAGGTTTTCTTAAAGTTTTCAAGGTTATGTGTTCCTCTGAAAAAATATTGTGTTAGTTAATTGTGAATAAAATGAAACAGTGAATTCAATATACTCACTGTTTCCATAAATTTCGTATATAACATTTCGGAAAGCATTTTGATCAAAGTTATCAATTTCAACAGTAGGTTTTATGCGTTGTCTCTTTTTAGGTGGGCTTTTAGGCAGTTCACCTCTAATATTCTTGGCGGCAATACGGTTAACAGTGGTAACGCCAAGTTATAAAGCTTCTGCAACTCTCTACAATATAATTACTTCAATTTATGAATGAATAATATATCAAGTTTAATTAACTTAACCTAACATTAAAAACATTTAACCATTTACCTTTAACCTTCCGGCGGGCGCGCCCTTTTTTGTAACTTGAGCATTCGCGTGTCGTAAATTTTACGTCACCATATAAATAATGTTTTTTTTATATAAATTGTTGAGGAATTTTTGTAAGGCTATGAAAAATGATAAATGACAGTATTTGAAAAAAATTTATTTGGATTTTCTAAACAAAAACTTCAAATATGTTAATATTTTAAATATTTTTTTATAAGTATAAAAACAAAATATTTTATTGACCTATTCACTTGAATCAGTGGTCTTATCCTTACAATTGTTGCAAACCACCTCAACTGAAGAATGGTTCTTGCATGTAAAGGAATGGCAGCGGCAACATTTCATTGATGCTGATGATCTTTTTTTCAACAGAGCACATGACCGACAGGTACCGCGTTTTGTAAGGCTTCTTTCTTCTTCTGCTATCGGTTCAACTTGCCGACCATAATTCACTTTGAGAAAAGCATTTGTATCTTGAGGTAAATTTGATGCATTTGATCTGAAGATAAGATGCTCTTTCATCATGGTCAATGCCAAATTTTTTAGGAAAAATCTTCGACGCATTGGAGATTTCCCTGGACAGGAAAATTTGTGTAAAATTTGAGCATTTATGCCGCAAATATTTATTAGAGTGAAGAAAACTACACACGGCCATCTCTTTGTTATTCTACCGACCGAGTACGAGGCACACATTTTGTCGACGGTATCCACTCCGCCTTTGGTTTCGTTGTAATCCAGTATAGCCTGAGGCTTTCTAGTTTCAGGATCCATTTTGTTGTCGTCATGTAATGTTGAAAGTAATATTACAGATTTATTTTTCCGAGGTACATAAGAAACCATCATTTTGTCCTTTTGAAAACCAAAAAGAGTCGATCCAACAGCTTTGCTTTTGTCTGGCAAGAATTCTTTTGGAATTTCAGCTTTGTTCTTTTTTATTGTGCCCAAAACTGTTATTTTTTTAGTAAGCAAATAATCAGCAAGTGGTACACTTGTGTACCAATTATCGAGGGTCAAATTCCGGTTTGAGTTTTCTATCGGAGCGATTAGACGCTTTACAATATCTGTAGGAGAATTAGAGGCAGCAAATGGTCCATCGGGTTGTTTGCCGCAATATATTTCCAGATTGGATGTGTAAAAACTTTTGGCATCACATAACGCAAACATTTTTATCCCGTATTTTGCTGGTTTGCTAGGAATATATTGTATAAAGCTACAACGACCTCTAAATGGATGCAGCATCTCATCGATTGTAGTATATTCACTCAAATTGAATGATGACTTACAGTTGTTGACAAAAGCTTGGTAAAATTCACGTATTGCTGCCAGTTTGTCAACTTTCTTCCTTTCAGCTCGGGTATTCTTGTCATCGAATCTCAGGCAACGGGTGATGAAGAGAAATCTCTTGTAACTCATGGCAGCTCTTGCTATTTCAATCCCGGTGCCGTCAGAGGAAAAAATCTCTTTCACATTTGCATGGTGAGCTTTTTTTACACCAATCAAATATAGCAGACCCAAGTAAGCCATAAATTCTTGCCTGTCGATGTTTTTACAGTCCCGATCTCTAGAATATTGATGGTCAACTCTTAGCCGATCGATATACATATTTGTGTACCTCAAAACATTGTCAATCATAGACATATCGATAATTTGAGAAAACGCATTTAGTTCATTTTCAATACCATGAGCTCTTTGAGTCAAGCCACTTCGTTGTTTTACTACGTTTATACTTTTGGTTTTGGTTTTGGCACGGTATGTTGTCTTTCGCCATTGTGTAGTTTTATTTTTGCCAATAAAAAATTCTTCATTTGTTTCCTCTTCTTCTGATTCGTCTGAAGTATTTTCTTGTTCTGTAACACTTTCTTCAGCTTGTTGCTCAATTTCTTCTTCCGAAAACTCGGTATCACTTGAAGGAAAATAGTCCTCATCATTTGCCTCAGGTTCTTCGAACATATCATGCACAATTGTTTCAAGCTCCTTTTGTGTGAGAAGCTTACGAGACATAATGGAACACGTCTAAAGGAAAAAAAATATATTTAGAAATAATATAAATGAGAAAAAAATGAAAAAAAGTAGTTTATTTAGTATACTTACACTTTAAGGCGCGTGTCGTAAACTTTACGCTCAATGGAAACTTTCAAATATCAACTAATAACAATAACTTATAAGACCACCCGCTACGGCCGTAGGTTGGAGACACACTGACTGTAGAATAGCTAACAGGTCGGTTCTTGCAACTAAGTCGTTAGAGTAGGGATAGCGAAAGAGTAAATTTGTCGTAAATTTTACGACACCGCGCCCGCCGGAAGGTTAAATATATAAGAATAGTATTAATAATAATAAATACAAATAGCGAATACTATTACTTACGTCTCTTACAGCAGTAAGCGGGCCCCCATTTCGGCATTCTCGTTCAAAATAGCTCAACAAAGATGTTACCATCTCTTGACATTTACTGTTCAGCTACTTCGGCATTTTATTAATTACACACTGCAGATTTGCCTAGATAATTAGTAATGAAAATAACTGTTTTTTAATCATAAAGAAGCAATGAATTTAAAAGCACCAAAAAAACTTGTAAACATTAGACGATGATCGAATGTCTATAAACGTCAAAACATGCTGGGGAATTTTACCAGTTCATCTGACAACGTCTTGAAGTTTTGCCAACCCGTTAGCTGTAAATTGCCCTGGCTGTTGAGGATAAGTTGTATTTACGGTTGGTAAATTAATATTTATTCTGATAAGCAGGAAAGTAACTAAAAATGACGTCATCGTCTTTTTATCGTAAATAAACCATACCATGTTTTTCGTATATAACATATTAGGCTCATTTATTAACATACATTTTATCTGAATGAAAACTGAATAAATCCTCCCATTCCCAATTCCTAACCCACTGGTAAATTTAGCCCCTAACTCTTCTTACTTGACAAATTTCACGCTAACTTTTAAATGAGTTTGCATTATTCGCGACCCCAAAGAAACATCTACATCGTTTCATTCTGTTTAATACAACAATCTAGCCACAAGACAATACTCTAATCTTAGGGTTAAACCCATATTTTACACTCAAACTAAATTATGCACACTACCACATTGGCTCATAAATATGGGATCATTCCAGCTTCCTCATAACCTTTTGCAATTCCGTCATTCATGAAAACAGACTGCAGATCAACATGGGCGTACAAGCTGCATATAAATAAGCAGAGCACCTGTTATTGGATCAAATTTGATAGACATTTTGGAGTCACCAAAAATTAACACGCAAAGTCATTTTTCTCTCAATTCCCATAATGGAAATGTATTAATCCCAGGTATAGCTTCGGGAAATTTTTTAAAACATAACAGTCAGAGGGGCATGAAAGAAAGGACCCTTTTATGCCTCTACAAGTAATGCGGAAGTGCCTATACTACACAGATGGCTCAGAAACCTAGAATGGTGTGGAAGCAGGAATGAACAATATATAGCATAGCCAAAGGCAAGACTATCACTGATGCTTAGGCAAAGACGTGACGAAGTTCAAGGAAACGACCATCAGTTTCATATACTCAGACAGAGGATACAAAAGCAAAAAAAGCAATTAGCTCCATACAGATACATTCCAAACTCGTTCGGTACTTTTTGGGGAACCTTGGGCAATCAAAATATACATTCCAAACTCGTTCAGTACTTTTTGGGAAACCTTGGGCAATCAAAATATGGTCCTTAGCCTGAATATCAACCCACTTAGATCACAAGTGCAATGAAAAACATTACCTACGCTTATTCTCATCGATAGAACATAGTTGAGAGAAGTGAGTATTCTATCACATGAGTAGGAACGTTCCTTGCTCTCTTGAAATTTCGAACCGCATTCTGGGCCATGCGAAATACTTGGACATTGTTGCCGTATGTTATCAATGAATTGAAATGTATGTGGTAGACCATTTGCTCAAATAGTAGTTTAAGAGTAACAAGAAAACGTCATATCTTGATAGATGTCATTTTATATTTTAATCTTAGTGATAAAACTTCCAAATCAGATATAACATAAAATAAAAATGGACCGAAAACCTTCAATCAGTTCTGCGCAAAAAGATGTATTAGTGCAGTTTATGAAGGAACATGAAGATTTGCAAACGAACCGGTTTACTTCTGATTCATGACATATCAATGTAAAATACGTTATGCGCATGCGATTCGCATAAAATTATAAGATTCGTGTGCTTCAAAGCAGGAGAACAAAATTGCTCCTCTTCTACCAAAATTTCATAGGAAGGGAATCGCCGAGAATACGGCGTATAAAATTTCAATGGAACGTAGTAGTCTCGGGAATGGTGGAACAAGGCGCCTGAATGAGACAGGTCCAAGACTCATTCGAAGAATCGTTGTCAAAATTGACCTACTGAGCCAAATAATGCCAACAACTAGAATTCTAGTTGTGCTCTTGACTGGGCACTCCAGTATCAACAATAGTATATTATACAATAAGGTGGTGAAGACTATTATTATTAACCGAGCACCAAAATTATTTCACAAGTGGCCTTGCCTCGAGCGGAATAAGGTGCGAGGCTTAGAAATGTCCTCCCTACCATGGTCTACATACAATTTTTTCCACTACTAGCCAAATTTGAGACAAAAATTAAAAATAATTCACAGACGCACCACGTGAAGCGTTTACCCTGTCGTCTGACTGACAAGTACACTGTCAGTTTTCGATATATTATGAACGTACTCGTTTTGTCATCAGTCATTTTTGGTTGAGGGCGAATTTTAAACTAAAGGTATTTTCATCCAAATAATTTTTACTTGACAGGTAATCTCAAGCAGCAAATATGTTAAAGACAATCCCCTGGGTATACAAAATTATGTTGCACAAGTTATGGTTGAACTACTATCCCTGAATTCTCAAAAATTTTAAATTTGAACTAGGTTAATAATAGGAAAAAATATTTTCACTAATAGAGAAATTCAACTTCTGGTTAGAAGAAGCAATAGTTGTCAAATTTTACCAAGAAGATTAGGAAAGCTCGGATACATCCTACAAAATAGTTGCTCTTACTTAAATTAGTAGGTAGCTACTTTTTTTTAAGAGTCATTTTCACTACGCCAATGTTCCTAGAAGGATCTTGGTAGCACACGTCCTGTAAAGCCTCATAAAATTAATCCGCTCCAAAGCGGGGTGCAAATTGAGACTTATACGTCACTATCTTCAATATGTATGAGTTATTAGAAGGATGCTACTCAAGTTAAAATGGCAATTCATCAAGCGAAGCCTCTTGTTGTTTCACGTTTCTCTAATCTGGGTAACATCGTTGTCTTGTTATTAAGAGCAATTTCAATATTTGATGTTCTCGAGATGATCGGGCTCTGGCTAGCTACTAGATAAATTGAATAGGGATTAGGGTGGATATAAGGGGATGAGGATAGGATGACATAGTGAAACATCTAAGTTTGTTTCAGGTAAATACGCCAAATGAAAATTGTATATTCATATTTATTCAAGTCTACTGAAGGAGTTGAGGGAGTTTATTTTATCTCATTAATATGTGACATATTTGCACAAGGGGTTTTTATTTCTTCCGGTGAAATTCCAAATAAAACAAACGAACTACAATCATTCTGATGAACAGAAATCATATGCTATTGTATAGAAAATATGCTGCATGTCGTCCAGAATATTTTGAGAGTTACCGCTTCTTTCCTATATTAAAATGGGAATTGTTGCAGGTGAGTATTCGGCATATATCAATTTGGCAAAACGCATCAAACATTTCCAAATTTGCTATATACTCAAGAACATACAGGACAACTGCAGCTGGTCCTTTGCGACGATTTTGGTTATTGCTGGGGTAGAATCAATTGCTTGTGGGATGGAAATCCTCAACCGTTGGACGGAGGAATATTATACAAATGAAGTAAACATAGCTGAAAGCTGGAAGGGGGGAGTGGCAAAGGGAAATCAGCTGAAACTATTAGTATTATTGCCTAAGAAGAATAATGCTGCTGACTATTTAGGCAACATGGCAAATAAAGTGACAAATAGAATGACTGCCAGTAGTATATATACAAAAATGGTTATTATAAACGTTTCAGAAGTTTATTGTCTGTTGTTCACTTGTATCCACTCAATGTTTGGAATATATCGTCTTTTTAAATTGTTAACCTGCTAAGTCCTCTTTCAGGGCAAAAGGAGGTTTCATCAACTAATCTTTATAAACATATTGAGCAGTTGAGTACCATGGTTTCTACCATGTGAAAACAGTCAAGTCCACAATGTCCACGCACTCACGTCGAAAAATTTGTCTTGACTGGAATACTTCTGGGTTGTAGTGGAGTACTATCAATTTAATTGCTTTCGTGTGGTTATATGAGCGATGTATTGAAGTTAAGTGTACTTTAGGGATAGTTGAGTAATATTTGTGAGCTTTAATAATAAATTAGGCTGATAATTCAACGTTTAATCTTGTCTAAATTTTCCTGAAGGGATGTATTTTATAGAAAAGATTATATTGCCCAGCATCGCTATAGAAAATAGTGATGAACGTACCTAGCACAATAATTATGTACACTGATGGTACCGGAACAGAAACGCCGCCATGTCAAATGCTTTATTTAATATAGCAGTTGTACAAAAAATTACAACGAAGCAGAAATATTTAGAACCAGGCCTTACACAGATCAAGGTGGACTCCGTTCACTCAACTATTGAAAAACAACAAATTGAAGAACAACTAAATAACAAAGTCGTCAACCTACAATATTCAGATAGATTCTCAGATTATGTACCCATATATCGAAGGCAAGAAAGAAACCTGCTCCCTACAAAGTTAAACTTAGTTGAGTATTTAAATTCGCCTCCATTCAGGAAGAGGTAAGTAACTGATATTAGCGCTTTGAGGATACCTGATGTCGAAATGCATCAAGAAACCAATTTAATGGATGACTAGAAAACAATTCCTCAACGTAGAAACACTGATATTATAAGCACACATTCTTGGGAACAACTAAAACAGCTGTATCAAGAAAGACAAGAAATAACACAAATATCACAAATTTTATTACGAGCTTTCCCATGAATGAGGATGTAGATGTAGACGAGTATTTTGTATCAAGATCAATGAAGTAAGTTATATTATAATGCTCTTATTTTGCTATAACTACTCCAAAATTCATTTATCAAGTTGTAAACTAGCTATGTCCAAGAAAAAAATTAAAAAAATATTTATTACAATAATTTTCATCACCTCAGTACAACAGTACCTACCTCTTATACTAGTCAGGCATGGTTTGGCACACATTCCATTGGTTTTTATGGACAATAGTGGTTTCTAAATTGTATTTTGTCTCTCCTGTAAAGTTGGTCAAAACGGACTTAGCAGTTTAGCACTTTGGGGTGACTAGCAATTATTTTGCAGGACTGATTCCGGTGCGGAAAAATTCTTTTTTTAAAACCGACCAGAAAGTATACACATTCTGGACAATTTTTCGGCCAGAAAATAACGTTTTGCCGATCAAGACCGGTAAATGGACGTCAGGGACCGGAATAGTTATTTGTGTACCAAGGCCGTAATGTTGATCTTTTTTGGCCG
>CAJUYG010005206.1:0-14447 GCA_910591675.1 Galerucella calmariensis | reverse complement strand
GAAATTCAAGAATTAAAATTATTGAAAACATAATAGAAATTCAATTTACATTATGTATTGAGGTTGCCTATTCTGCAGTAATGCATTTACTATACGATTTCAGGTACTTGCATTAGATTAGTATAGGCAACCTTATTACATAATGGAAATTGAAGTTCTACTATGTTTTTCATAATTTTAATTCATGAATTTCTATTATGTATTTCATAATTTTAAATCGGCAATTTATATTATGTTTTTCATAATGGAAATTCTTGTATTATTATTATGAAAAACATAATTTTAATTCATTAACAGAATAATTAGGGAATAAACATTTTTGAAAGAAGAGATATTTTTGTTTTTAAAACGATGTTATTAAATACCAAAACGGCACGCCATATGTTAGTAGACCGGAAGACGAAGTGACACTGTTTCAATTTAAAAATGACAAATGACAATTCAAGTGGACACAGAACTCAAGCTATCCAACATGAGCATAAAAGTAAAATTATTGAAAGAAATTTTTTTTTTGATCTGGTAATGTCCCAAAACCAAATATGTGAATTTCCTAAATAAATTTGATATATTGAGGTCTAATGAGAATCATAAGATGCCGAAAAAGATTAAGGGTCTAATGAGAACCCATTGCTAAATCTAATTCAAAATAGAAAACTCACAAATAGGTCAAAAGAGATTCCAAAAGCAAAAAAATTAATTTGAAAATTATAAAATATTTGTGTAAATCAATGAAAGTAATTATCTGAGCATAATTTCAAATAACAAATTTTAATGAATAAAAATTGTAATCTGGTAGCCCCTCAAAACCAAAAATCAGTCATCTAAACAAAGAAAACAGATTTGATTTTAAAGTCTAATGAGAACGTATTATTCAAATCTGATTCCAAAACAAAAAAGATTATGGGTCTAATGAGAACCTGTTCCCAAATCTAATTAAAATAGATAACCAATCAATAGTCAGAAGAAACTCCAAACACAGTAACCATTCAAAGAATGAAGTATGTAAAATCAAATTCAAGCAATTATTAATAACAAAAATACATTCAAATACAAAGTGAACTATAGGTTGAATTATGTATCTAATGACATCCCAAAACAAAGTCATCTTCATTGAGAAAAATCTGATTTAGAGTCTTATGAGAACCAATTAATCAAATAATCTACAAGCCAGAAAAAGATTAAGGGTCTAATGAGAACCCATTACCAAATCTAATTCAAACAAAACAACACAACAAGAGTCCAGAAATATCCAAAAAAAAAAACAAATAAGTACTAATCATGAATTTTGTAATTTAAAAAATATGGAAAATTTAGAATTGATGACAGTTTCTGAGAGATTCGTGTGTTTTTGCGTTAGTTTTTAAAAGCAAAAGACCAAAAATACTCAATGACCAAGGTAAATACGTATTTAAACTTATTAATTCTTGTTTAATATAATGTATTCCTAATTTTGTATAACAGTAACATACATATAGGTACACTTCATGTTATTAGTTCAACAATGTGGTCCCGTAGCACAGGCCCGGGTAGTACATTTTTTTATTCACAGTTTTCTCGTAGGTATTTACTCTAAAGTTTTTCTTACATTACAACTTCACGGTACGCTGAATTGCTCCAATACGTACCCTCTAAATATCTCGACATATTTAAAAATGGACTGATATTTTCATTATTGATTCACCCAAAAAAAAAGAGACAATTCTTCAGTTTCACCACGAATGGGACAATCATAAACTGCACAGGAAACTGACATGGTTATCAGCTTCCAAACAACACTAAACAATTAATAATGAAAATTTACATTTGTTTTACTCGCATGATTTCCCAGATATTACGACATCCATATGATATGAGAAAAATAATCAGTTCTTATGTTTAAGCGTATGTTTCAAAATATTTTGACAATATGAACCAACTGACCAATAACTGTATTCAACTGCAATTCCAAAACTGTTGATCTCAAAACTAAGGATTCCTTAGTTCCAGATCTGTACTACTTTACACTTTTACCACTGGAACTAGACATTCTGCATGAAAGCTTGAAATTAATTATATAATTATTAAATATCATTATTTTAATTTCGCGCATAGGACAACGTGAAATACATTCGGTACTTTTTTGATAAGTTGGCCTTCTTCGTGCCCACACATACATAGTGAGTTTTAAGCATTGTCTAATATAAAGAAAGATAGATCGCCCAAATGATTTTGGAAACAGAAACGTATACTTTTTGCCTATTAAAATCCAGGAGAAATACAGTTGTCAGAACCAAACATGAGCCGCGGAAAATATGCGAACTAAAATAAGGTCATCGCAAGCAGCCAATCAAGGGCCAATGTTAACGATTGTCCATTAGTAATTGTTAAATATATATCGGAATAATAAGACCGAGTGATTTGATCAACATACATCATTTTATTCATTCTGTATCAGTGTTGTCAATGCGAGGATGATTATCCGATTTTTAGACAATTTCACTAATTTGGATCCAATAGTTTTTCGAATATTTTGTAGAAGGGATATATAAAATGGATATTGTTTTTGGGGATTTTCCATATTGACTGGAGTCGAAGAGTTTATTTAAATAACCAATGTGTCCTTTTGGTAATTTTGACAAATTCTGATAATTTGAATAGTAAGTTCGGGTAATTTTCATTTTTGCATCGGCAACACTGGACTATAACCAGTTCATATTTTGTTGCTTTCCATAGAAACTTGACCCTTCTTTTTCATGACATTAATACAGTCATGTAATTTGAAAATATAGACATTTAGGGTAAACGGTAGTTGTAGTTTTGGTTCAATATAATTTTTTTTATTAATATTTAGAGTTACATTTTCAGCAAGTTTGACTTTGTTTACATATCTCTTAACAGTAGACATTAATGGTATCGATATTTGGTTACCGATTCAAAATATCGAATTGTTACTACAAAAATACAACTACAGCGACATGAACACGCCCACCAGGGCTCACGTTTGCTTCTGCCAACTGTACTGATTATTTCTCTTGTTCATTTTCCTATACCTACATGCCATAATTTCGGAGCTATGGCTACATTTCATTATATTCGCCGAAGTTAAAATTAGTTATTCATGATACAAATGCGTGAAGTTATACTTTTGCGCACGAGTTGCGAAAATGCAAGGCACGAGCGTAGCGAGTGCCTTTTTCGCAACGAGTGCGCAAAAGAACTTCACGCAGAAGTGTCATACAAAACTTTATCTACGACCACATGAAGAGAAAATAAAAAAATGCTCTGAAGGGGTTAAGAAACATAAAAATGTCACGTGGCATGTCAACTATCAAGAATCAAAAGATAAAGCCTGCTGACAGATGGACGGACAGCAGAGTAATAGTAATAGGGTCCGTTTTCACCCTTTGGGTACGGAATCCTAAAAATGACAAATTTTGTAGTTGGAGGCGAAGTTTGTTAGTTCAGTTAGTTGCTTTGAAGGTCTATGCACTAGGCTAGAGGTTGTTCCAGCACCTCTGCCCCTTCCATATATTTCAAAACCTCTGTTATTTTCTCTCTATGGTTGTACCTACTTTTCAGCCATCGTATACAGTTACCACAACATTCCTCACTTAATATGCATTATATATATATATATATATATATATATATATATATATATATATATATTATATAAAGCATAATAAATCTCACAATAATTTACATTTAAAAATAATAATTGGAATAAACCTTGTAGGTATTTACCTGCATAATATATTTCAAGGTGACACATCTAAAAATATAACTAAATGCTTCAACTGTTTTTCCCATGGACCCATAAGTTTATAGGACCACGGTTTTTCCACACACATGTGGTTTTACCTACAGACAATATTAGGTGGAGACTATATCGGGGGATTAATTCAATCTCATATGAAATTACTTTCAGTTTTGAAGCAGGTAAGAAATCACAGTTTCAACCGGAGTTGGTAATTTGGTCCCCAAAGATGACGTCACGAAATTTCAAAAGGTAGTTTGGTCCCCATGGCTGACAGGTATAAATTCCCTACAAGTAATTTCGTCCCCGCAATAAGGTATATGCTTTCGGTTCAAAGAAGAAATAAAATCAAAACATGAAAATAGTTTAAAGGTTTTAATTTCAACTCTGGCATGAACATATAAATAATTTTTACACAAATGAGAATTTCAAAATTTTACACATTTAAATGAAATACATGTTAAAAAATGAGTTCTATCTATTTCAGAGTTTTTGTATTTTTCTATAAGGTTTTCAATAAATTTTTGACGATTTCTAATTTTAGGGTCTCTTACATAATGTTTCAAATGACAACTTTGCAACTTGATATAAATTTCGATTTGGAATTCATTTAATTTCTCAAGAAATGTTATTATATTTTCTTTCAATGCCATACGTATAATTTTTGACGGTTTTTCAGAAATATCGTCAACAGCTTTTCTCTTGCAAACTGCAGAAACTAATTGCCTATTTAACGTTAAAATGTCCGCAAGATGACAGTGTTCGGATGAAGTTTTAGTCACGAATATTGCACTTGATACACCTAATGTATAGATACAGGCCTTACATTTTCTGTTGGTACATTTCCAACAAGTTTCTTCTGAAGTTTTCAGTTTTTTGTGGAAATTAAACTTGTAACCGTTAACTACAAGTAAATCCTTGCCACGATTACTTTTAATAATTTTCACCTCCATAATTTGCTTTCTCACAACAATTCACACGTACTCAAACTAAGTAATAATTCAAATGATTGCAAATTATAATAATATAAGGGTTTTATATCCGTCTAAACACCTGTTATTCCTAAAAATTTCCAAGAAGCAGAAATAATTATATTTTAGTTTGGGGGCGAAATTACCAGCTGAATGATCGAAGTGCCTGGCTACCAAAGGATTAACACAGGTAGCGGGGACCAAATTACCCATCCCCGTTTCAACGTTATATCGTATAATGGATGGGATAAAATTCTGCTGGCGATGTTTAGAATGGGTCCCGTGCTGTCAGAGAATATAATCCGGAAAGTAAGGTCGAAAAATCTAACCAACATCAAATTTTTCCGGCATGGAATATTATGTAGAAGCCTTTTACGCTGATATCTCTTTCAGCTTTGCACCCACAAAAATTGTGGCCAGTTTACTCGTCCCATTTTGAATTTTAGAAATTTGAAAACATTAACTCTCTTATAAACAGTTCCTTTATAGCTCCTTTTTAAATGTCTACAATTTTTTTGTGCGAGCAAAAACTGACAGAGATATCAAACTCCAATTTCGAGTGCTCTATAGGTACTGTGCTTGAAAGGTGAGTCGTAAGCTAAATTCCCCGAACTAACTCCTTAATAAAGGATATTCTAAATCTATATTTGGACGTATACAGTGAATCATTCCAGGTATCATTGAATTTTGTTGCTTGTTATACTATAATTTCCACTATATAAATAAATTTGATTGTAGTAATCTATTTACATTTAATCATCGATTTTATTCATAAAACATGAAATGTTTCCTAAGTTAGTAATACTGTGTAAATAAAACAGATATTGTGTCTATTAAAGATACATCGAATGAAAAGTATATTACACAATATTTCGTTGACTCGGTATCCTGCCTGGGGGATTTTATAATAAAAGTTTATAAATACCAAAATACCTCATTATTATACAGTAAACAGTAACAGATCCGTAGTTGGTGAATTGAAGATACTGAAACTAAATATTACTTCACCAGCCAAACATTTCAGTTGTACACTAATCATATCTATTATCTTTTGTATGTTCCTTGTGATGCATTCATTATTCTTTTTGCTGATTATTTTTTAATATTAAACAACAATCTTTTCTATATTTTTCAATTCGACGTTTTCGTAGCGTTCCAACTACCATTAAATTCTGGTCCCTATCTGACACCAATGAAAAAATTCGACTACTAGACAATCAATAATATTCTGGAATTTAAGGCTTTCCAAAAATGTTCAAGGTCCATTCACAATAGATCATATTCTTGATAAAATATGAAACATAAAATATTTTATTAAAAACTGGCATTTATAAGCGCACTTAAATATTATGAATTTCAAAACCTCATAACTTTTTCAAATATAGCAAGTACCCTATTTGGCTATGACGTTTATTGGTATTTATATTGTATGGGCTAAACCTATTTATATAAAAAAATGTATCGGTATTATTTATTAAGCAGCATCCTTCAGGTTAAGTTTAAATTTACCTAATTAATTTCGGTGGGTCTTTCCACACTAAAAAGTTGATTATAGGGTAAGGCTTTGGAAGTATAATAAATCTTATGAATAAAGTATTTCACATAACATACACAAACATACTCGAACGACTAATAATAACCCATGCAAGAAATAATAGCCAAACGGCCGTTGCAAAATAAGCAGGGAAAACCCGTCAGCTTAAAAAAATGCAGTCGATTCAATGTTACATTCTTTATCCAATAATTTTATAGAATTATTATGTATGTATAGTTAAATGTTAATTCCATTTTATCATTATATTTTTTATAATCATTTCGAAATGCTTATTCAGACGTAAGTTGTACGTGAGATTTAAATAATGAAGATTGATGAAATGATGAATGGATGTTCCCTAGATATAAACATGAATAAAAGATTTTTCAAAATAGACACGGAAATACCGTGACTTTGTCGGATCCTACTCAATAACAGAACGAGATGGAAATACCAATTCGATCTAGGTACCTACCTATTTTACATGCCGAGTTGCTAAATGTATAAAAATCGGTCAACTGCGAGATGACATTGACTTTAATCTCGAGACGTTGTTGATTAATTTTTGGCCGTATACACCGTTTATGCATTAAAATAGTTTATTTTTTAGTTGGTGTACCCTAACGATTCCATGGAGATTAAATCAGTTTAAACTTAAAAGCCCCATATAGACCATTCCAGAGTGACGTAACTGAAAGGTCGGCCATATTGCTGTGGGTCCTCAAGTCATATTCTATTTACCTTTGCTACTAATATTTAATCATATGCGTTCACAATAAATGGTAATTTAAAAGCCTTTTTTGACGAATTACTCATTCGAAACACACACACACACACACACTTGCGCGTGAGAAAACCCGTCCCACAAAGCATCCACCCCCGGGCTTATGGCCCGCGGGTTGATGCTAAGTAGAACCTTCCATCCACCCCCTACCACTTCCGGCAGGACCTCACTCGTTCATCGCGATCGCGTATCCCTTTCCCCCCTTTATTCTATGGGGGGCGTCAGGGATGTCTTTCCATGTTAAGGGGTAGCTCTGGTGGCTATGTTCCCTTGTCCTTCTCCATGTCGTTATGTCGGTTCGGTTGTGTGTGTGCTTTCGCCGCCTCATGTCAAAGTCTGTTTCACCCGCCCTGGTGAAACCGGCCTTAACATGAGTGATCCGTCGCATTTCTTTAGAGCTGGCCCCTCAGGTGTCCCCGAGCTCCCATCTTGTTAGAAGTGCGGGGACCCCTTATTGGGGGTTCCTCTTTGCAGTGTTCTTTCTTGTCCACCCCGGTGATTGTTTTTTTTTTTTGGTATGCTTGTGAGTGCGCATGTGTCCACACGCACCCACTTGCATGGTTTTTGAGTTTTTTTTTGTGTTTTTTGGTGGGGTTTTTCTTGTTGTTTTGCTTCCTATGGGTGGTCCTCAAGTTGTTTCCTAGGTCTTTTGTGTCTTCTGTAGTCGTCTTCTGCCGTGTAGCTCTTCAGGTCTCTCCGCTCTGTGTTCGGATGAGATCTAAGCTCTTCAAATAGCTTTCTGGCTCTTGCGTCCATTATCTCTAGTACCTTCTGCGGTTTTAGGTCGTTGTATATATCTTCGTTTCTTACGTACCAGGGAGCGTCCAGAGCCTGCCTGATCGAGATGTTTTGTTGTGCCTGTAATTTTTTCCTATTTGTTTCGCTTGTATGTCCCCATGCAACAGATGCGTATGTTAATATCGGTATTATGATGCTCCTTATGAATCGTAATTTTGTCTTCAAGTCTAGTTTACTTTTTCTGCCGAGTAATCCTCTTAGCCTCGCCCTTGCCTGTGTGTTTTAGCTACCACTGCGTTTATGTGTTCGTTGAATGTCAATCCCTTGTCGAGTATTACTCCTAGATACTTGGCCTTGTCCGTCCAAGGGACTTCTCCGTCTATTTCGATGTTTTCTTCAGGACTGTGTCTTCTTTTCTTGAAGAAAACCGCCTGGGTTTTTTCTCCGTTGATTTGGATTTTCCACGTGGTGCACCATTCCTCTATAGCGTTTGTGGCTGTTTGCAATCTTCTCGTGATGTTTTTCGGTTTTCTGCATCTTGTCGCTATTGCTGTATCGTCCGCGTACATTGCCATCATGGTGTTTTCTGTCTTCGGTATGTCTGCCGTATATATAGTATACAGCAGGGGTGATAGTATCTCTCCCTGCGGTACTCCAGCTTCCATTTCTCCGTTTTCTGACTTGGCTTGTCCTACCTTCACGTGGAAATTCCTTTCTTTGAGGTAGCTGTAAAGGAGTCTTAATAGGGGTTTGGTATATCCCTGTTTATTCATTTTATATATCAATACTTCATGCCAAACTCTATCGAGGGCCTTACTGATATCTAAGAATATTGCTCCTGTGGATTCTTTCTGGTTAAATCCTTGAGTGGTGTATTCCACCAGTCTTAGGATTTGTTGTTCGGTACTATGTTCTTCTCTAAATCCAAACTGCTCCTCTGGTATCATGTTCAGTTCTCTTGTTTGAGTCTTAAGAATCATTAGAATGACTCTTCCGGCTATTTTGCTCATTGACGGTAATAAGCTTATTGGGCGGTAATTTTGTGGGAAAGTCGGACATTTTCCCATTTTTTTTATCATGATTACTTCGGCTTTTTTCCATCTTGCTGGGAAGTACTCCATCCTTAGTATCGCGTTTATCGGCATGTTTTTCAGAGCCCTGTTGGTGATCCCGTCTATTCCTGGTGCCTTCCTGGCTGACATAAATCGCAGTATTTCTTTTATCTCTTGTGGTGTCGAAAATCCAAGTATGTCCTGGTTCTCCTCCTGGTCTTCTACGAGTTCTTCTACGGTTTCTTCTACCCTGTCAGAGAAGTTCATATCTTCGTCTTGGTGTTCGTTCAGCATAAACTGTAATTCCAAGTTGTTTTTAAGTGCTTCAGCTTTTTCCTCTTCTTCGTATGCCATACCGTTTGCTCCGTGCAGAGGTGGCATTAGTTTGTTGGGTTCTCTTAGAAGTTTTGCGATTTTCCACAGGCCTGGTTTTTGTGGGTCTAGGTCGTTTATCTTCCTGTTCCATGTGTCGCTGTTGTGTTGTTTCAGCTTTTCTTCCACTTCCATTTTGAGTATTCTGGCTCTTATTTTGTCTTCTCGGTCCTGTGTTCTACGGGCAATCCTTAGGGATCTGTTTCTTTCCCTTATCAAGTCTTTCAGATCGTCGCTCAGGTGTTGAAATTTTCCGTATTTTTCCGATACGGTTGTCGTGGTACTTCTTTCTATCACTTCTGATAGTGCTTCTTCAAAGGAACGGATTTTGTCCTCTATCTCTTCTTTTCTAGTTATTTCTTCTATCGGACCTAGTAGCTGTCCCGCTATTCTCCTAAACTTCGTCCAGTCAGTCCTCTTTTTTTGTCTTCTTTCTTGTCTTCTTTCTTGTCTTGAACCGTCCCCGATGGTGAGGACTACTGGCACGTGGGCGTCTCCTCCGTCGGCGGGCATTCGAAACCAGAGAAAAATGCCCTGCGACTCAAATATTCCTTTCGAAATACGTTTTTGCACGTTCAGTCTTTTTTTTATTTACCACCATAGAAGTAGGTTGTAAATACGGAGAAAGTGAGTTACCTACGGCCCTCGGGCCTTTTATAAGAAAAAATTGCGATTTTTGAAAAAATTCAAAATTCAAAATTAAAAAATGACGTAAAACCATATAGCACCATATCAAAAAAAAATCAATTTAACTTTGAAATAATGCATATTAATATTAATAAAACAATTTTAAACATAATTATCAAAAATAAAGGGAACTTTACTTTGTTGTTAATGTACTTCTTAATCTATGTTATTCGAAATCAACGGAGCTGCACTTGGTCTGTAACTACTTGGAGCGGAAGTATCAGCTAACGTTGGCGCTGGCATTTCTTCGATATTCATATGGACATCGTGACTATATAGAATTTGATTAGCAAATTGCACTTTATTTCGTATTTACGCCCTACTTCTATGGCAACAATGTTGGTAAATTAAGAAAAAAACGACCGAGCAAAAATATCGTGAGAAATACGGGCCGGATATTCCCTTGCAGCTTTCGGGTTTCGGCCCTTATATCTTAAAATACTATCAATGTTCACCACTATAGCAGCCGTATTAATTCTTGTAGCGCATTTTAATGACGGCCTGCTATTGTAACTAGTTGTTACAGTATATTTCATAATATTTCGTTGACTCGGTATCTGGTCTTAAGGATTTAATAATAAAAGTTTATAAATCTTTCATCGTTCAGTAAACAGTAACAAATCCGTAGTCGGTGAAATTTAGATAAGGTAAATGGCCCAACCATCGGACGACCTTTAAGCGTTCAGAAAAAATATATGCTCTGGAAAATCACTGACACGGATTGCATTTCAGGTTCCTATATTCCTTTGCCCATCATAATATATTATCTCGTTTGAAAATAATAAATATAGTTGTCTAATAATTAATAATTTATTAAAAAAGGTACATTTGTCCTAGTTATCGGACGCTCTAACAGAGTGAAGCTCTACTTATCGGACGGGATATGTCCCTAATATCGGCATATGTGGGATATTTAATAAAACAAAAACATAAATTCCAATTGATTTGAAATACAATAGGACAAGTTACAAAACATCAATTCTAAACTGCTTAAAATACAATAAAAACGTTTGCTATGTATTCAAAAAATGAGCGTTCTATCATTTAGCCATTATCTGACTTGCCAATCCCCCACGATTTTGGAGCATTATTAATAACCTCCAATAACCCAACAGCATTGCACATAAAAAGTACAGTAATTGCTTCTTTTCCGTTATTACTTGACATGCTGTATACAGTTTTATCACCCTTTTTAGTAATAACTTTTTCTCCTTTGGGATACAAGAAAACGGCCGTTTCGTCGTAGATATAAACTCTATTTGGTTCGGTTACATTGTGTTGATTTTCTTTTAAATAATTATTTACCTCATCGAACCATTGGCGTATTTTTTCTTCTGTCACTTTAGATCGGTGTCCAGTCAGGCTCTGTGGAACCCTTTTGGGTCTTCTTAAAATCTCTTATACCAATGACGGCCGATAAATAGACTTAAAAATGGAGCATGATCCTAGCTATCGAACATGTAATAAAATAATTAATAGGAGACTTCAGTAAAATAATTTTTTATATGAAGCTTATACTTTACATAATAGTTAACATTTTATAACATATAAAAATCCGTTGCTAATTTTTTTGTTTTCATTCAAACCTTACTATTAGGTAACTATCTCAACTATCAGTCAGTTTATGTACGAAATATCGGTCATTTCATGTACGAACTATCGGTATGGCAGTTTATTAATGTGCTCACATAAATATAATATTTAATTAACTTTTTTATTTAATGAAATATGCTATGCCGATAGCTGGTCGGGAAAATCATTGGTATATCAAGAACTATTGTATTCTGAAATCTTAGAAACTTTCCATCAGTATTGTGTAATGCAATTTTAAAAAAAAACATAACATTGCTGTAGTTATCGGACACCTGTCCGAAAGCTGGTACATAACTCAATTTAAAATGTTCCACTTATTGGCCACCATTTTATAGGAAAAAACAACGATAATTAACAAAAAAAACTATTGTGGAATAGTTAATATACAATATTATACTAGAAAAATCAAGCCCATAAAGATATTTTTTTTATAAACATCAAAAATGTAAGATTACTGAATAGCATTCATACATTCATACCTACTTCGCTAGCGAAATGTCGCCTTTGGCTAATGTTGTTACCACTCGACTATTTTCAAGCTTACTGATAATTATAGAAGTTCGTGGATGGGGTAGGTTGTGTCAACAATGTGGCCAAAGTGCGCATTTTTTTAGAAGAATATATTTTTCGTCTCAAAGATATACACTTAACTTATTATTAATAAAAAACCAAAAAAGTGTCCGATAATTGGGACGTAGCCGATATTTGGGCCATTTACCTTACTAAAACTAAATATTATTTTACCAGCCAAATATTTCAGTTGTAAAAAAATCAGACTATCATGCATTATTTTCCCGAAGAATCGAGTACGATACGATACTGTGCTATTGTTATCGGATTAACGACTAGGGGCCATCCATAAATTACGTCACACGAATTTTAGGAATTTTTAACCCCTCCCCCTGTTCTTTTCACAGGTTGTCACATTTTTAGAAACCTTCCCCCCAGGTAATTTTATTTTTTACATATTTTTATTAAATAATCTTTCATAAATTCAACATAATCTCATAGCGAGAGTGCTAAAGTATTGAAAATATAGATCGAGATCGAACATTTTTAGTTTTAGTACTTTTTTTTATTTTTTCTAAGGAGCCGTCCCTTCGCCGGTACCACCTCAGCCTCCTGGGCTTATTGTGGATACTCCTAGTGTTCTGACTACAACCTATTCAGCCATTTCGTTCCCTGTATTAGCTCATACAAGTTCTTTGTTGGTTGGTTGTAGAAGTCTTCTGGAGTCATTTGGGGTCTACCATACAGTTTCTGCCTTCTGTGGTCCAGCGAGTCACAGTTGCATAGTATATGCAGAGCTGTTTCGGTATCCTTTTTGCATCTTCTGCATGTCTCCGTTGTACAGCCCTATTTTGTTTAGGTGCTCCTTTGTGGGAAAATGTCCCGTAAGTAGCCCCGTTATGGTGCGTAGTTTGTTCCTGCTCATTGAGAGCAGTTCTTTCGCTACTTTTTCTGATGGTTCTTTTATGAATTTCTTCCCATGTATTTGCCTGGTCCTATTCTTCCAGTGTTTAGTACTTTAAATTTTAACATGTAACGTCACAAAGTGTTTACCCCCCCCCTCTGCCCCTTGTCACAGAATGTCACATTCTGGTGATACCCTCCCCCCTTTTACGTGTAACGTAATTTATGGATGACCCCCTACGAACTATGGGTTTTCCTCTAGAATAAATCTTTTTGATGTTAAGTGAAACGAAATATCATGGAATGGAGTATATATAATAAGTTGAAGTATATTGTGAGAAGTCTTATTTATTGAAAACTCAAGTCTGATAGCCAACAAGAAGATGTTATAATGTCATCAGTCAAAATTATAGCCTTATTGAATAATTGTTATTTTGGGATGTTTTGTATTTCTGAAAATCAGGTTTTATTCACTTTAATGTCAATTTTTCATTTGCTGGTCATATTGCAATTATTTTAATGCTTTACTCAGTTATGTTGGCAAGGTGAATATAAAACAATAGGTATAATGTTTATTAGTAGTGTAATTTCACTTTCATTATTAACATGCAATCCGAAGTAAACTCGGATTATATAATAAGTGTATCAATTATATATGATTTACCTATAAGGAGATACAGAAATGATAACTGACCACAGTAAACTACACTATCATCAATAAGGAAATCAGTGTTGACCAAGTACCTATTAGCATCATCCAACATGAGCGCAAACTCAACGCAATTCTTGTACCTCTATCGCCGCCATTATGAGTAATTGAGTTGGAAAAATGAAACTATATTGAAAAATATGACTTTTTATCATTATTTAGAGAATTATATTGTGAAAGAATATCCATATGAAGTGATAAACTCTTAAAATCATAAGAAAAAGTATTATAGGATACTCTTTTATTTTTTTTAAGTATCTACTTGAAACTTAACCATAATTGAAGCGCTTCATTTTCTTGCCAAATATATGTCTATAGTCTATTAGTAAAATTTGCGGCACATCAAAATTTGTGCTATTAAACCATCCGAATGAAATTATAATTTTTACTATCGATGCCCGCCCAAGCGGCCCAAGTCGTTTTGATAAGTCTCCATTTCTACAAATGAAATGTATGATGCACGTTCAAATTGAAATATAATTTGGTTCTGATATTCTTCAATAAAAAATGAAATGCTCTTATAAACTTCTAGATGACAAAATGTTTCCTTTGTGCTCGCATTATAAAAAATATATTGCAACATACAACCATTTTGTGAGACCTTCATAGTGCCGCTTCAATCCCATTTTATAGATGTGACTACATGACACACTAAAATCATTTTATAGTAGCTGTATAAATGATTATAAAACAGTCGATTAAGAGTTGTATAAATATGTATAAACAGTCATATAAAAGTTGTATAAACTTTTGATAGAACTGTTATACAACCAAACAGTTGTATAAAAATGGGCCCTTTTTAGTTGTATAAGGATCATTTAATTGTTTTGTAGACCGTTATAAGAATTTTAGTATCGT
>CAJUYG010005205.1:0-14451 GCA_910591675.1 Galerucella calmariensis | reverse complement strand
ACATTATGTAAGAGACCCTAAAATTAGAAATCGTCAAAAATTTATTGGAAACCTTATAGAAAAATACATAAACTCTGAAATAGATAGAACTCATTTTTTAACATGTATTTCATTTGAATATGTAAAATTTTGAAATTCTCATTTGCGTAAAAATTATTTATCTATATGTTCATGCCATAGAGTTGAAATTAAAACCTTTAAACTATTTTCATGTTTTGATTTTATTTCTTCTTTGAACCGAAAGCATATACCTGATTGCGGGGACGAAATTACTTGTAGGGAATTTATACCTGTCAGCCATGGGGACCAAATTACCTTTTGAAATTTCGTGACGTCATCTTTGGGGATCAAATTACCAACTCCGAGTAAACAATAAGGGTATATAAAAAAAATACTTAGCACTAAAACATTCATTTTTCGAAGATGAAGTTGAAATGTAACCATTGATGTGCTTCTATGGACTGTATACAGGAAACGGTATTTAGGAAACTATATCCAGGTTGTCTTATGTTTTAAAAAAACTTCTATATCAAGACTTGTATCCGGTAAACTATATCCAGGAAACTGTAGCTTCGGAATATTGTTTTGCAAGAGCTTTATGTCCCAAAAAAAACTGTATCCGGTAAACTTCTATGGACTATTTGTCTCCCGGGAACTATTTCAGGTACCTACTCCATGAACTGTTTGTCAGAAACTTATATAGGTACTCCAAGAACTTGTGCCAGGAACTGTATTAGGTACTCCAAGAACTGTATATCAGGGACTATTTTAGGTACTCCATGAACTGTGCTTTGTCGACAGACGATGAGAGAAGCCTTGCCGGAACCTTCTCCGATCTTTTTTAAAGACAATTCAAAATTTCAAATTTCGCGGTAAAATACTTTAAAAATCTTAATTTTTGGACCATTACTTTATTTCATCACAAATCACAAAGTTGAAATAATTTATTAATTTTTCGAATAAAATATTATTAGGAAATATATATGGACTATTCCACCAAAAACCAAAATTCTAGAGAAATTCAACTATAAATATTAAAACAGAAAGGTTGAACGCAAAGTTCACGTTTCACAAGTACATTATATGTATCTTATTTGATTCAATAAAATATAAACTTGTTGGGGTATGTTTTTATCATTGCAGAATAAATAAAATATGTAATGGTGAGCTTTGAAATGAATGGATTAGTTTTTTCACCTAGTCCGTGGATGTCGAGAACAATGAAGATACTGACATTTTTCAGTATATTACGTTCCGATTACCGACAGATGAAAAATGAGAGCATAAAAAAATAACCCAACGATTTTACAGTTTTTCTGATTTTTCATCGTCATCTGCTCATTCTTCAGTATTAACTAGTTTGGCTTCATTCGAGACCGACATTTGTCCCAAACTGTATTCACCTGTCAATTCCGGCATGAAATGCATCGCATGTTTCGTGCTACAGAGTAATTTCACGGTAAACCAACCACAATTTATGCAATTTAAAGTGGATACCGCGTCCGCAGAGCGGCGCATAGTTTTTGACAGAATCGCCAGGATCGTATGAATAAATGGCAGTTTCGAGGGGTTGATGTCGAAACTGCAAACAAAAATCGTGTTCGCTCACTAATTTTGTTAATTTAGGGAGAATGTGCGGCAGGTACAGGATGACACTGTTTGATTTGGGAATTAGATTGGTGTCAAAAATATCTAGGCTGGTTCAACTCAGGAAACTCAAAATATATATACAGCGGTAATTAATCCTGGATTTGCTCTTATGAACTCGAAAATAAACGATAGTCGACTGTTTTGGTCTTCCAAGATAAACCAAAACCGACGAGAATTATACTTCCTCGAAGTGTTTCCAAAAAGACGGCTGCTGATTGACACATATGGATTTGTTTGCCAGTTGTAATTGCTGAGTTTCGAAAAACCAGCCCCCAGTGGAGAATGATCCTCCACCAACACAATGCAAGTTTCCAAACAGCTCGAAATACAGTACCCAGATGATGTAGCGAGTGCTTCCAGAATTAGAGAATACAAATAGTGTTTGAATGTGTTTTGTTTCCCTAGTTTCATATGCGAAACATAAAAGGCAACCCTCGTATGAGGGTGTTTCAAGCGGCTCCCCACTGATGTTTGTAGTGGCTCGCCACTGATGTATATTGACTTATTCTCTGCTTGACCAAAAGTTCAGGTGTAAATAATATATAGCTTGTTAACCCTATTCGTTTAACGACTTTTGCAATATTAATTAAGCGAGTAATTTTAATTACTACTTTGGATGAACATATAGTACAAGCTCTGTACGTATTCTATTTGAACTGTCTTTATACAGTGCATCAAAGACCGCATTTCCCCCATTAACGGCTGTGCGTCTACCAAAGCGGTTATCCGGGTAAATTAACCCGTTACTGGTTACCCAATCAAAGAATTTATGTTGTATTGGGAAACGTTAATCCATGCTAAATAAACTGCCCAATATTTATTGAAGTTTCTTTGGTTTTCGGTACTGAACTAATTAAAATTAATGGACTAACTAATACATATACTTGACAGGGTAACCGAATTAGATACGTTTTGTTGGTTAGTTATTTTGATTAAATTTTAATGATCTAAACTCCATTATGTTGGTATTTAGCATCGCATAATTTACTATGAGTTAAATTAGGTAAATCTGTGTAGAATATGAAATTATAATTAATAACCAATTTAGGTTTGGTTTGTTGGTGAATACGTTAGCTGAATTATTACATGTAAATAAGTTCATCAATTAGTTTTGTTCCAAATGGCATTCAGGAACCTTTTCTGGATTTGTATCCAGTACTGCAAACTCGAATAAGGGATGGATACATCACCTTTATCATCCCTCTCAAAAGGTAGTTTTTGCTTAATCCCAAGAACGATACTATAATCAATTGGAATACGGAATTAATACAGTGAATGATACCTACAACGATTCTGCCACCAGTTTGAACAAATCTTCCTTCGATTTGTCGTTTGGTTGTGAAAATATGAACTCCTCAGCCCACTCTACTCTTGCTTGGTATCAGATTGTAGAGGGTGTTCCGTATACAAGTACTGTTAAATGCACTCAACTTTCATTCCAGAATTCAAGTTTTTGTTTTTTTGTACAAAATTCTGCATTTCAATTATACCACTTTCATTTTTATCTCAAATTACGAGGTTTGCTTATGTGCCTGGAGTGAATGCGTTCACCCTCTGTTGACATATCACGAAGAATATACCTGCTGAGAGTAGTGGAGAAAATCATGACGACACGACAAATGGCAAAAATAGACGTTGTCTTCATTTATTTCAGCTACTCGTTATTTACAAAATATTTTTATCACAATCGAAAATCGAGGTTTTCATTTTGGCTAATGAAATATAGCAGCCTTCCAATTAACACCAAACTAATTTGATTAACGTTGAACGTAATTTTACACCTTCGTTTAAAATTTACAATTTGAATTAGTACATGGTGAATTAGAGGGAGTCGGTGTGTTTGATGATCCGATATATAGGTTGATTAAAAACGAAATATAAATAACTAATTAAACTATTCCATTTGGAGCATATATAGAATCTGGATATTACATGATTTTATTGATAGAACAAATACAATTTCATCATAATAACAATAACATTGTTGGGGAATAATTATACACATCCGAATTCTGTTTTATGTATTTATAATTTTTTTTAATAACCGGGTACCCTAGAAGTTTCTGACCCATTTCAATTGCAAAATCTCGGAGCTACGTTTGGAAGCTACGTTTGGAGCTACGTTTAGTAGGAAATTAAACCGAATGTTTTTGAAACAATCACGTCTCAACATTAAAAATAACTAAGCCAACTTGAAAGGTGAAGCAAGTTCTAATGAAAATTAACGTTATAAATTAACTAATGCAATAAAAATCTTTATCTACGACCACCTTTAAAATAGACAGCCTAAGTCCGACGTCACAACTGTGGGCGGAGTCTATTACGGTTCCAAACAAACTCTCTTTCTATGTAAAAGTCCCATAAAGAATTTTTTATTTAGTGTTTTCAACGCCGTTTAAGTGATTTTGTATAAGTTTTTGCCAATGTGAGTTAATTCGATACTAAATTAAGTTGAAAACTTTTTGAGGTTATGTTGGTTATGTTTTGGTGATAGGTTTTTGGATAATTTCTACTATGTTTCATAATTGATAATCACTTGAATTTTAATGGTCATTTTAGTTACATACAAAAAACATTTTTGAAGAAATTATAGGTACTTTTATTCCAGAGTATCGCAACATTTAAGTAATAACTCTAGAATAACAGTGTATAAAACCATAATACAGCCGCACTTTGAATACTGTCCTACCTTACTGGATACTTTCGATTTAAACAAATTAAGAGAACTGCAAAAATTACAGAACCGAGCAATGATAATAATTGTATTATATGTGGCAGGCTGACCCCATTATCTTTAGTGATGGAAACATTGGAGTGGTTATCGATTGAAAAGAGGCTGATTTATATGACATTAACCTACATTTATAAGATGTTGCACAATCTTTTGCCAATGTATTTTAACAAATATATAACCTATAACAGTCAAATACATGAATATAATACTAGAACTAACAATCACTTACCACATATTAACATCCAAACTAAAACGTTTAATACAAAAACATTTATTCAAAGGATTTATTGACTATAACAAGCTACCAAATGGAATGAAAGATTCACAAAGTTTGCCACAATTTAAAAGAAGATTTAGTTAAACGATGAACCTAGAATTATTTTTACTACAAATTATTTACTACAATTTGTAAATATTGAAATGTAGGTGATTATTTTTTTTAAATTGTGATAAATGCGGCATGTATTTGTTTGTTTATACATTTATATAGGTATAGGTACATCTAATTATTCAATTATTTAATTTTATATATTTATTCATTATATGTTTGTATACTTTAAACTTATGTACAATGTAATTGTATGTAAGTTAGGTTTTCCTATTTTGAATAAAGCCATCTATAGGTACCTATCTGTATATTATTATTTAGTTTGTAACTTTAACTGAATATATTTTTAGTGCATTTAAGACACTATGGTAATGTGCTTTGTGCCGGGTTGCAAGAATTACAGTGCAAAGCAAACCTGCAAATTTTTTCGGTTTCCAACAAACCGGGCTGATAAAAACGAATAGATTTCTCTTATAAGGTGAAGAAAGAGTAATTAATATCATTTTTAAAGAATTTTTTATTGAAATGTTTTATTTACTCACAGGTAAAAAGATGAACAACCCACTCAGTTTGCGAGAGTTTGTAATTGCCATTTTGTGGACAGAGAAAGCTTTAAGACATGTTTTGAAGCCATCTCAAAGTAATAGAATATAGAAATTAAGAATACAGAATACAGTTTAGATGGTTTCAAATAAAATAAAATAGCCAACATAACCTCAAAAAGTTTTCAACTTAATTTAGTAATTAAGTTAACTCACCTTGGCAAAAACCTATGTAAAACACTTAAAAGGCACGTACCTCTAACACAATATGGAAAGTAGATGTTTTATTTTGCCTTTATAACGTTGAAAACACTAAATAAAAAATTCCTTATGTGGCTTTCACATAGAAAGATAGTTTGTTTGGAACCAGTCCAGGCTCGGCCCACAGTTGTGACGTAAGCACTTAGGCTGTCTATTAGTTATTTACGAACCAAAAAAAATGTGTGAAATCATTATTACGTTGAAAAGCGTGTGTAAATGAACAACGCCTTCTATATGGGACTTTCATTACTAAAACACCCAAAAGCGTGCGTAAATGACCAATGCATTTTAAATGGGGTTTTCATTTTAATATTTTTTTTAGCTACGTAATTATCGAGTTGCCTTGAATTTAGTCGTTTGTTGTATAAACTTTTGTGGTGTCAATAAATTTGACAGAAGTGTCAGACATAGTGAAAAGTATTTTCTGTTATATTCAAAATTTTAACTACACTTATTTTAAATGGAAGAACCTTGAGAAGAATGCATTTCTTCGGATTGCACACCACCTGAAATTCGAATTCGTTGTGTATATATTTGTTCATAGGAAATTTATTTTTATGTTTTTCAACCTCTTTAGAGCACATTTTTCTTTTTTTTCTCCATGTGGTCGTAGATAAAGTTTTGTACGACATTTGTGCGTGAAGTAGTTTTGCGCACTCGTTGCGAAAAAGGCACTCGCTACGTGCGTGCCTTGCATTTTCGCAACTCGTGCGCAAAAGTATAACTTCACGGACTTGTATCATAAATAACTATTAAGATGTTGTCCAATCTGATTTATACATATTTGCAGCTGACAATGATCGAAAGAATTGCATAAAATTCCCGGGGTAATTTCTAAAAAATTTCAGACAATGTTGCCTTGCAGTTGTTCCAAAATATCTGGAATCCATGTCTGGTTAGTGGACAGGACACTATACTGGTCCGGCTCTCCCAATCCACCTAGTATCTCTAATTGTTTCTGCTCTGTTTATAGTATCGTTCTTGGGACTGCTTGGGATGACATACAAACTGTACCTGCTGGAATAGGTGATAAAGTTGATGTATCCATCCTAAGCTCGAGTTTACGCACTATACAGTACTTGAAACGACTCCAGAACGGCTCATTAATGCCGATTGGAACAATCCAAGTAGCAGAAAACGTTGGTGAGGTTCACGGACAGGTCAAAAACTGATATAGAAACAGGTGCTAAACCCAGTTGCAATGTCCACGCATCGTTGGTATCTTTGACGGGAATCTACGTTATCGACAAGTGTTTGTGAATGAATATCGACAGAAGGTATAAATGCCAAAACATCTCTTTCCTCCCACTTGGTCAGGCAGCGTATTTTGACAAGTTCAAAATTATAGCAAAATTAGTAACAACGGAAATAAGTGAATTAAGTCCATAGTCTCTTATA
The DNA here is from genome assembly GCA_910591675.1 of Galerucella calmariensis. Classification (NCBI taxonomy): domain Eukaryota; kingdom Metazoa; phylum Arthropoda; class Insecta; order Coleoptera; family Chrysomelidae; genus Galerucella; species Galerucella calmariensis. The sequence continues at coordinate 7,538 of CAJUYG010005205.1, read as the reverse complement.
ATTCGAATTAAATTATAGGGAAAATTCATTAAATTACAGCAGTTTGTGTATAGGGAAAAATATAATAAGTGATAAGGTTGTTGCAGAAAACATTATCTCTGCGTTAGCGGCACGCCCCTGCTTCTCTCCCAGGATACAGCATTTACAGATGAGATTCTAAAACGTGCTCAGGTTTCTAAATACGGTCATAGCCAATCTCCGCTATTAAAATGGCCAAGGGCAATGTTTTTATAGCTAGCTTTTGCTAAACCCGTGATGTGTTTAATACAAACATTCATTGCAGTTTAATTTGAAAAATGTTTGTTAAAAAGTATATTTTCATAGCAGCAGGCAGCATCTTTATATTTTTAATTGGAAAAACAGGAAAATCTACGGTGCAGTAAAAAGATTTTAAAATCGATTACAGAAATGGGGATTTCAATAAATATCATTTTATCATCATTATCGATAATGGATTTGACTCTGCAATATTTGATTAGTTACTTATTATTTTCAATGTATGAAGCTTATATAAATTGAATACATTGAAAACTGGGGTGACATAGGAGAGTGAATTCAAAAATGAATTAATTCCTTCCCAAAATTCCTTCGTACGGTAATTGTTCCAAATCAACTCCCTTTAAGATTTCCATCGTATGTCCATGATATCAATTTCATCATACACCTGCTAATGAATTGATCATTTTTGAAAATTTTTCGTCATAGAAAAGGGGAGTTTTCACAAATAATTCTACCACTTTGAAAATTTTTATTTTAGCTAGGCGGTGACATCAACAAACCATAAGTTTGTCCCTACTAAAAACCGTCTAGCGCGCCTAAGCAAGTTTTAACTTCGATAAGTCGTAATTTGAAAAATGCACATTGTATACACAAGTAGAATTTGAGTCTTGAAAGTTGCTTATTTAACCACTAAAACTTTGGTTCAAGTGATCATATTCGTTTGTCTAAAGCAAGACCAGAATATTTCGTTTGTATAAGCACGGCGCATTATCCTCTGTGGTATTGCTCAATAAAAAGAAAAGAATGAAAAGAACCCAACCACATCTAACTTCACCTTCTACAACATGACAGTGACGGTATAAAACTGAAATCCTTAGTTCAGTGGGTAATACTGGAAGGTAACGCAATATCATTTTTATTGAACAACAATCCCATCATACTAACTTTCACTTCTCTGAAAGCTTCAGTTACCGAGATATTTCAAATCGACAATTTATCTATCGCGCCCTGTATATTGAATCACAATTTACCAACAATTAATAAGTTCTGTCAAACTTCAATTATGATCTCATTGAAAGCTGAGAGTAATGTTTTGTTAATGGGTACCTCTATGATATCTCGTTATAACCCATTTACAAATTACATGTCGTAGATTGATTTTACTGGTTACAAACATACAATTTGCTTCCAGGGAACATCTGCATTGTATCCCGTATTTCTCATCCGCCGAAATAACATTATTTCATTTTGGTTTCTCTTTAATTCCCCTGTTTGAACAGTTTTAACAAGCGTTGCATGCACAACTGCTCTATACGAACCAGTATTACTTGTTATGGAACTAAAACTAAGTTCACTCAGTCTGTCTCTCTCGTTCATTAAGGTTCTTGTACGAAAATTGCCAGTTTGCGGTGTAACCTTGTTTAAGTAATTGATATATTTTGGAAAGTGAAATTTCTTACTTGATTTCGCAATATATTCAAATAGGTATTAGCAATAGGTTAGTTACCACGTTTTTGTCTCTCATTTGGATTATTATACCTAGTGTGAAAAATATATATAAAATACCTGCTACTGCAGCTCAAGTGCAAATTTCATTTAAGAAGCAAAACTGTGGAAATAGTAATATCTTCAATATTAACGCTTTCCTTAATAAATTTGTGTATAATGGCAACTAGCACATGGATCTTGATGATTCATTCTCAGCTTTTTGAAACTCGATTCCAATACATAAAACTACACTACAAACCACCCCCACACCAACTAAATTTAACTAGAATTTGTGGAATTACAATGCTAATTAGATGAATCAATGAAGCATTCTGAACTTCTATTTGGTTTTGTCTTTGCGCAGCTAATTTGGAAGTGCCAAGATGAAATAGAAGGTTTATACTTCTGTGCAGAATTTTATTCGGAGACAACAATTCAAAAGGAAATCAGTAATCGAAAAAGGATCTCATTACATTCAAAGTCATATCTATAATCACAAGCTTGGCAGTCTCTCGGTAACTGTTGCCACCGGGGTAAACCTCCCAACACAAGGGCATGGGAACGCTCCAATGAAGAGCCATACGTGCACCTTATAGTGTAACTGGTCACACTGAGCAGGAATCAACTGAGAATTATTCAACAGGTTTCATGGCTGGTCACCAGTGAAGAAACAGCTGCACCACATTAAAAGTATACAACGAGATCTTGCAGATTTTGCGGTAAGGAAACGAACTGAGCACATGCAAGACTTGTGAAGACAGTTACTATTTGCCCAACGGTTAAGTGATGCTGAATTAATAGTTGATGACAAAGAGCATGGTCTAGATGCTACAAGAAAGCACGTGTGGAAGTACAGTAATCTATTGGGTTTCAGTATTATCTGAAACTTTATGAGATAAGCTCGGAACAAAAAAGAATCAATACAGATAGTAATGATCAATAAACTGCAAGTAATCAAGATATTACTTGTTTTAACAGGCATTGGCAGAGCGTCCTCGTAGATATATAAACTAATATTTCGTGCAATTATCATTGATATAGAATTTTAAACACCTTGTTCCGCATTAAGTGGAAAAATACATTTATTTTGTAGCTTCGTGTACCACGATAAATTCCATGCGATATATTCATGGATATTAGCAAAAATAAAACATTTTTACAGTTGTTTTGCTGTATTACCACTCCTAAATAAAAGTAAAACCGTAACGTTATCTTTATTGTAGCACACAGGTGCGATTCACGCCCACCAAAGAATGTATGTTAGCGGAAGAAGTAATTTAATATTATTTTTTCTCGAACAATATTATATTGCCGATAACGAAAAAATTTGCATATACATGGGTAGTTCGACGAGGCCATCTAGACAAGCTGTCTAGGCTATAACCCGAAGCAACTAATGTAAAATATAAACATAAAATCACTGCGAGAACAGTCCCTAAATAAGCCTAATAAACCAGATAGCGCGCATTCTCTATCGCTGCTGCTGTGACTTGTTTTTCCATTCCTTTTCGGACTTATCCCTGGAGATATATAGTAAACGGCGGCAATAATTCGAATCCAACGATATAAAGTCGAGTGGAAGAAGACCACACCAATAAAGAACATGCACAATGGTTTGGAAATCGGTTTCTATAGCCGGCGTTCGATGAACGATCACCGAGCCTGCTGATGCCGGGATCCCGGCCCCGGGACCGTTTCCGTTTTCGGGAATTCGCACGATGATCCTGCTTCCTCTATTGCCTTTTTCCTTTGCCTCCGCCCGTCTACTACACTGACCCATAGTCTAAACGTAATTTAATCACAAATAAACTTTTATTCTTCCTTCAAACAACCCACTTAAAAAAAATAGGGGAGCACGGCACTACTAGTTTCGGTGAACAAGTATCATCATCAGACTATAAATGGGATAAAAAGGTACATTCTCAATCTGGAGATCCCGCGATTCAAAATTACACGTTGATTTAATACATCAATTTAAAAAAAAATGAATTGTAATTGTAATTGGAGGGAAAAAATTTTCGGAAAAAATTTTTTTTGAGACTACAACATTTTTATAGACATCTATAAAATCTACGGGATCTAAATATTGGAATTCCATAGTATGAGCAGAGCTTGAAGTTTGGAAAACAACTATGACCTTCACCTCCCCTACTTCAAAATCAGCTTTGATATGCTTAGATAAGTGTGATCAGAAACTACACCCAAATATTTACATATTCTTGCAAATATTGGCTACCATTCCTGTTCCCACCATTACCCCAGGAAGGACCGTTTCAAGCCTGGAAAGACTTAAAAACTAATTGAGAAACACAACGAGTGAAAACAGAGTATACTTTGGTAAGTTAATCTGAAACCGTGAGAGAAATGCAGTCGAAAACATTCGATATTGCCACGTTTAACTATGAAAAAGCTAAAGTGCTAATATATGATGATAATAATTAGAAAAGGGACTTTTTATCATTAACAATATTAACAATATGATTAAACGTTAATTCTTCAATGTGCTTGTTTCCTTGGATTTTTTCTATTGACAATATTGACACTTTCTCAATTTTTTTATGGGCTTCTTCAAGCTCTGGCAGCGTTGTATGAAAACCATAAGTACCACACCCTCCGAATTACATAATTGGTGATTTTTATCGAAAGGCCTGACCAGCTGACTTCTTATTGGCAAGCGCTTGCGAATTTTTTAGGTTATCGCATAAAGGGTGAGTTACTAATATGATATCAAGCAGTGAGGAGTTTGAAACGAAGAAAGTGTGGTCATGTGTGAATTGGTGGATTGTGCGGATCTTTTTGTGAAGCAGGTGCATTTTCTACAGGAATCTACATAGTATCATTGATATTTAAACTTTTATTCACTTTTTGATGCACTCGTTCTAGTGAGAAAGCATAGTCTCCATCATAATTTGATTATATGAAACCAAATAAAGTTGCGTTTACGTCACCAAGGTCGTATTTCTATCGCATGTGTAGCTACATTTCTATCGAAAAGTGCATATACTTAAATTTGTTAATTAATCGGTTCTAAGGATAACCCAATCAATAAAAAACTTTTATACCAAAATAATGTATAAGCAATATAGCTTTATTGGATTTAGAGTCCCTCGATGTGAAAATTTGTGTTAAAATTTTCATAAAGAAGTCTACAATTATTGACGGTAAAATAGTCACTGCTAGAAATAATGTCATGTTGCCGCGTTGTTTGTGACTTTTCTACTTGTGTAGTGTCATCGATTTTTTAGGTTATAGTTACGTGCTTCATGAAATTTTCTTGTGACAAATATTTATAATCAAAAATGAATAATGTGAAAAATATACTGTATTTATTTGGGCCATTTATCTAGCACTATTCATCTCTTCTGGTTTTATCATTTAACTACATAATATGTGTTATTTTCAAATGTAGAAAAAACTAAAATTATTTTCGTCAAATCTGACGTTGCTGGTAGAATCACCCATAACATGATAACTCCTGATATGTGGAAAAATTCTATACAACATACTGGAAGAGAGATATTTAAATGGTATGAGAGGAAAAGAATATTTGATCGTCCAGAAATTAGTCCGATAGTTATAAATTTTAATAGTGAAGAGAGTGACACTGATGTTGAATCGGATGAAGAAAATGAACAAGAATTTAAATCTGCCTAGTTTCATTTCACAATATGTTGATTTGTTCAATGTTAGTTTTTGTCCTTGAAAATACGCTCGTTATTAAACATATTTTATTTTATAGCTTGTATTTTTATTATATCTATTTATTAAAAGATTTGGTAACTCAAAAATAACCTTACCACTTTTATTCTAGTATTCCTTACTTTGTGAAATCTATTCATAAATTTGATTAACAAAAAACTCCACACTATATTAAACGAAAACTATCAAACTATCGATAATTTTGTAGTTATCATTTATAATATTGTGAAATTTTCTACATTTACGTTTTTTGTTTACTTCATGTATTTTCTGTTAATTTCCATATTTCGTGAACAATCTGACAACGCTGCAAATGTTCACAATGATGACGTGAACGCAACTTTATTTGGTTTTTATTATATGTAACTAATCATAATATAATCATATTGTAATGATATACCAAGGGTAATTGTGTGTAAGCATTTTCATTCAATTCCCATTTACACAATGATACTGATTTACAACGTAAAACAAATTTCTGCGGGAAGCCGAAACTATAAATTTTGGATATTTTAAACAGTCCTAATCTACCTGGTTAACAATCTTCCCACTAAATTATTGAATGAAACCGATATAAAAATCAATGATATCAATGTTATGACTGAAATTTTACAAACTTTCAAAATTAATTAATTTTATCACCAACTATAAAGTTGTCAATCACATATCATTGATGACATTGAATCAAGACCCAATACAATATGAAGGATCCTATATTTTGTTAGTTGCACCCATCAATATCTCCCCTTGACAGTGAAACTCCGGAAGCTTACTTTGAATTTGGCTTTCTTTCTGTTATTTATACATCCTATTTATTTGGAAATGTCACATTGGATATATTCACAGGTAGGATACGCGTTTGTTTTCATCAACAATCAATTTGCCTAGCTGTCAGCGGTAAGCCAATGTATTCGAATGATTTGAATGGATGTTCATTTGGAGTAATAGTTGTTGGTTGTGTTCAAACTGTAAAAACCGCGTTTTTTCAGCGAGTCGAACAGGAATCTGAGCACCAGCGAATCATATTTTATAAAAGTGTACCCTGAATTATTTGTAGCAGAATTGTATTTGCAAACGCGACGAAAAGATGTAGGCAAATTGGAAAAAATGGGTTTCAAAATTTTAATTACTATTTATAGCAACAGTTGTCATCAAAATAGTATATTGTGTACCTGGAAAGAAAAATGCAGTTTGCAATTGGTCTATATTTTGCTAGACACATTATAGAATACTTCAAGGAAAATAACTATAGTAATTTAAGTGCAAACGCAGAAATCTAAACACAAAAGCTCCAAAAAGTTCTAAGTGCACCGAAGAAATCATCTTAATGTTTCTGGGAAAATAATAGAAATTATCTGGGGAAAAAGCAGGGAGGATTTTTTTCAAAATCAATATTTTCCCTCCAAATCCCCGAATGAAACAATCATATCCTCTAGATTTTCCTCCGATCATTCTAGAATATGTCTAGAAGTAAACAATCAACTCTCTGTGAGATACCAAAAATATCATTTTTTGTCTTTGATTCTCCTATTTTTATAAACATTAGCAATGCCAAGTGTTTTGATTGCTCTTCATCGTTAGTTTGAAGAAATGTCCTTTAGCGGAGCCCCAGGAGTTCCTTTGTCCCTGTCCATCTCGATTGTTCTGCCAGTTCCAGCTTCATAAAAATGCGTAAGCAATAATTTTAATTTATTATTGTAAGTTTATTGGCAAAGGGGTGAAATTAAGTAGTTTTGAGACGAATCTCTAGAGGGACTAGATATACGAATATTGAAATTTCAATAGCCAAATTTCATCTAATTGTAAATTATTCATTGTGGCGGATACTAAACATCTAACAATCAAGAGGACATGTCCAAAATACCCGAAATCGAATTTCGTTGATCCTAATTGAACTAATTCCGGAATGACATGAGGTGTAAAGTGAATTGGTGTGTGCTTAACACCATTCCGATGATTGTAGGTGTGCATTTTGTGAATGAGAAGTATAGATCGTGGTTATTGTTACAAATGTTCAAGTTATACGTTCGTCGATTCCGGCCATGGGATGTTATCCTTCGGGGACCAATCCTCTCTATTCTCTGGAAATATTCACTTTAGTTTAAAACCGTACTGACTATCGATTATTCTAT
>CAJUYG010005204.1:0-14453 GCA_910591675.1 Galerucella calmariensis | reverse complement strand
ATTTACTGGTATGCTATCATATACAGGGTGTTTTTAATATGACAGTATAACACTAACCATTTAATACATGAATTTCTGGCTTAGTTTAAATGGAACACCCTGTATCTGTTGGGTCTGTCAAACGTGGGAGTTTAGCAACGATTATACACCCTACAGAATTGCTTATTCACTTAAATCTTTCGTCGGCGAGTGGGAACTTGCTTACGTCACCAGTGGACCTCGACCAATTTAAAATATATTGCAATCGTCAATACTTTCCATGTTTTTCTTGTGTATTTGCAAAAAATATAATAAATTAATTTTTTTTTGGTGATATGTTATTTAAAAAATTATATTTAGTAGTATAAGTAGTTATAAAATATAAATTAACGATTGAAACAATAACTTTGAATTGAAGAAACTTACTTATAATTTATTTTGCACAGAAAGAGAAGCAAATCTACGAGCTGTGTTTATGGGTTAATTGATGGGTAAACTCAGCATTATAATATTATATTTTTTCTTATGGGGAGAATAAAATAGACGCCTTATGCACTGCTAAAAAATTTATTGATAAACAATTTTTTTAAATTTTTTTAAAACCTCTATCATCTCTTGTCGTAGGTACTCACACTTTTTCTCTCCAACCGTTTTTTTTTTCTGGGATTGATAATTACTATAATTATTCCCAGTAATTGTTCGAAGCTTACAAAGAAGGATTCATACAAATCAAAACTTAGATTGGAGTTCGGCCCTGGCAATTTGAGCACCGGTTGTGTTTTAATACCAGCTCCGATTAACTATCAAATTAGTGAGAATCAAAGCGAAATAATACAGTTATAATGTTCAGTGTTGAAGATTCCAACTGCAGGCAGTAATACTCTTGATGCTGTGAGTTTTTATTCATTTAAATATGCATTGAAATCAAAACAAATAACTTCATAATACCAAATTAAATCTACATTCAAGATAAAGTTTTGTTGAAAACTCATTAGTAAACCTGTTCTATCATAAATTAGGCAGGTCAGTAACTAGAACATCAATGCTCCACAAATACCAATATGGATGACCCAGAAAATATGAGAACTCCTGACCAAGGAGGTACTAAACCACAAATAAAATCATATGCAACAGTCACGAATTCACCAAAATTTCCAAGCAAAAAACAAGCAGTCGTATTCCATTCATTGGACAACACAAAATTAGAGGAATATCTAATCTCTTTGGGAAGTCTAATTGAACCGAAAAACATTATATTTTCTTCCAGAATATCTAACAATCGCATATGCATATACTTAGCAAATGAAAACTTAGTTGATACCTTTATGGACACCCATGATGGATCAATAGTTGTTGGACAAACTATCATTAAGGCTCGTCGATTGGTAACACCTACAGAACGACTACTACTATCTAATGTCTGCCCATCAATTCCAAATATACTAATAGAAAATGAACTTACAAAAATTGGCATTAAATTAATGTCGCAAATAACGTTCCTTCGGATTGGAACTTCTCATCCGGAATTTAAACATATCTTAAGTTTCCGTAGGCAGACTTATATCTTACCTATTAATCAGATACAAATACCTGAATTTATTACTGTAAATCACGAAGGGACTTCATATCGAATTTTTCTCTCACTGGATGACCATTTATGCTTCAACTGTAAACAGAAAGGGCATGTCGAAACAGAATGCCCACTCCCTAATACCCAGCTAAAACAATCACAAACTTCATCAACAAACACAACAGTAACCACATCTATTCCATCCTTACAATCATCCATGCCCGAAACACAACAACCAACAGTTTCAGAAACAAATATAACAATTTCACCTCTTACTTCATCCATCCAAACATCAGCATTGCCATCTCAAAACATTCCTGTCGCAAATTTGTCAACTGATATATCCCAAGAAAAAAGTACTGCAAGCGCCGATACTTCTGAAAAAACTATTTCTGAATTAATTCCCCTGAAAATAAATACATTTTCTTCTAGCTCCTCTACCTCAGCCAAACGACCTTTATCTGAAACTCCTTCTCCAGTTGAACAAACCAACGAAGTCGAATTTTCTAAACCAAAAATATCAAATATCCCCAAAAAAGTTAAAACTAAAGATCCAGCACCAGTTACAGCAAATGTTGAAAAACAAATGGAACCAACAAAAGTATTTTTTGAAACAGGAATAAACAAGCAAGTACTGACTTACATACAAACATGTGATTTTTTGGAAAGTGTGCATGGATCACCTGATCCACTGAGTGTAGCTAGAATATATACTGAAGATATACATGGCCTCGTCGATCAATTACAAGCTATATACCCCTACTTCACCGACAAAAAAATAAAAAGTAAATGTACAAGAATTACTAAAAAACTCATTGCGCAATTGGATCTCGAATCTATGAACCAAGAAGATAGCGATTAGTCAGTATCATTAAGTTCAACACCAAAAACTCTGAATACACATTAAATTCACTACTACATTACAATGATCCAGGTTAAGAATCGGACATACGTTCGTTACCCACTCGTACCTCATAACGAAAACAAATCAACCTGTGTGCGAATCGTGTCGAACAGAAATGTCGGTAAAACATTTCCTGGTGGAGTGTCCTTTATTCCAACACGAGAGATCGCAGTGGTCAATCAAATCCAACTTAAGATCGATCTTAGGAGATCAATGTGATGCTGGTAACTTGTGTGCATACCTTAAAGCTATTAACATGTATACAAAAATCTAAGTTCTTGTAATATTTTGAACAATAAACTAGCCATCGCTAATAACCCATTGGGTTGATGCGAATTGTCTAAAAAAAAAAAAAAAAACTTAGATTACTTCATAACAGAACTAAGAACATATAAAACTATGTAATGTAATTTAGATGCTTATGCCAGAAACTGAGAAACTAAGGCATTCTTTTTAGTTTTAGCTTATATCTTAGTTTCTAATTTTTTGCATGATCATTTACATTACATTTTACATGGTTCTCTGTTCTAAGTTTTAGTTTTCAATTAAGTAATTATTATTTTTGCTTCCATGAATCCACCTTTAGTATTTGAAATGTACCTATACATTGAAACTCGAATCCAAAAATTTTGTATTTATACTGAAATAACGTGCTTCGCATTTATAGACTTTCTTGACTGACAATTATTAGAGAAGTTTACTTACCACCTTTATTAATAAACAACACCTTCAAAATTGAAAAAACGGATAAAATAACGTCAAAACACACTTTGTAAACACACACGATTAACCATAAAATTAAAAAGGTTAGGTCCAGAGATGACGTATTCGTCCGACTTGAGCGAGGCGAACACAGAGTTAAATGGAAATAAGCAATCCTGTAGGGTGTATAATCGTTGGGAGTTTAGTACCTCTCAGTTGCTTTTAGGGTTGCCTATATCTAACTCTGATAGTTTTAAATTTGTTTTTTAATATTCAATTAATTGCTGACATCTAGTTACCTATGACATGATACTCAGATGGAAAGTTTTAAAAAATTCAAAATTTGTTATTTTCACAGTAAGTGCTTTGTTGTATGATTTTTTATTGATAAATTAAAGGTCTCTTAAATCAGAATTTTATTAAGGGTACTCAATCATTAACTTTGCAATAAGATTAGGGAAAAAATTTAACGCTAACTGGAAGAAAATTTCGTAAATTTTTACGTACCTAACAAACTACCCGAACTTTCAGATGACGTTCCACTAGTTACAGGACAAAAAATGTGGCTGCAGTTGGATGGTGCGTCTGTTGATTACATTGTTATTGTCAGATCTGGTGACCGAGGTGGCCATTCTATAGGACCTCGCCGGCCGATCCATCTACCTCGATATTCTTCATCCAGGTATAACGTCTTACTGCACCATAATAATGTGCAGGAGCGCACCATCTTGTTGAAATGTTATTTCCAGATGGCCGAATTCATTTGGATTATCTTCCAGAATTTCAATAATTAACGGCTCAATTGCATTTTGCAACATCTCCAGATACACTTCACCGCTTAAATTTGAATTTAGGAGAACAGGACCAATCATGTGGTTTCCCAAAATACCTGCCCAAACATTGACTTCTTCTGGAAATTGGGTATGTTGTTCACGAAAGTCTTTCTTAATTTCAATTACGTCTGTTTGGTACGTTAAGCCGATGGTTCCGCCAAGCTTTCGTCGTTCGATTCTTCCTCGTAATTGTCGACGAATTTGTCCGTAAGCTCATCAAGGTCGTGGGTGACTCGTTCTGATCGGTTTTTGTCACTACCAAGGTTATCTTCATCCAGCAGCTCTTGAATTGAAACAACGTTTTCGCACGTTTCTCCGTTGCAGTTGTGACATAAGACGGAAATTTGTTTATCACAATTTTTCTCGTAAAATTGAAAATAGAAGAGTTATTCGATAACCAAAAATTAACCCCCTCTTTTCGAGTATAAATCGAAAGAAATCGATCATATTGAAAAATTGTTGGGAACCAATGTTGTAGGAAATTTAATTCTAAACAACTTTTGTGATAACCATTTTCCGTGTAAAATTGAAAATAAACCAGTTATTCAAGAGACAAGAAATAATCCTTTAAATGAAGATGGCGGATGAAGCAACAAGTATGGTACCCCAACTTTTTGAAATCAGACTACCAGTGACCCCCTCCCAACGCCTATCAGGCATGTCTCTTGAGTGTCCGGAGTGATCATCGATAAGAGAGTGTGTGTTCGGTGAGTCTCCTAGTGACATATCGACCTTCCTCAGAAGGACAGGATTCACGATGACCTAGGAGAACAACTCTTCGGAAGGATATACATGTGGCCTAAGTGCTGTGAGCCTACACACTCACCCTCCCTACTCAACAGATACATATCCACCGAAATATGTGAAATTGCAAAATTTTAACAACTTTATTTTTCAGGTTTCAAAAATTCAGACAAAAGGGCAGGTTTGGATTTGGATACAGCGAAACTCATTTTGCACGACTTAGCTCTTCTACATGGAGTATCTTTGGCTTTCAAACTCAAGAAACCTGATATTTTTGAAGAAAAAATAAAACGGTATTGTGAACGTTCCAATCCACACCATCCACATCTTCTTCCTCTTTTTAAAATGATAATCGAAGAAAATAAGGACCTGGCTCATCTATCTGAAAGATTTGTAGGCTGGGGTATGAGTCCTCTTTCTCCAATTAATGAGCCATTCGCTTGCTTAGTGCACTCGGATGCTTGGACGAACAACACAATGCAACAGTTTGAAAATGGTAAACCGATCAGCAATAAATTGGTGGATTTCCAAGCCTATCAATACGGGTCTCCAGCAGAGGATATATTTTTCTTTTTGTGGTCTTCGGTTAAACAAGAAGTTTTAGAAAGTGATTTAGATAATTTATTAAAATATTATCATGAAAATTTACTAACAGTTTTGAAAAAACATAATTGTGATGTCAGTCCTTTTTCATATGATACTTTTTTGTACGAAATGAAATCTGTATCAAGATATGAATTCGATCACGCGTTTATGTTCCATAATCTGATTGTTAATAATAAAGAAGGAGGGCATGACATGGCTAACTTCGATATCAATACAGTGTTTAATGACATTCCATTGAAGGTTAAAGAGAAATCTTGGTTTATGCTAAGAGAATGCGTTAAGCGAAATTGGTTCTAATTATGTCAATTTTTTTTCTAGGCAATAAATAAAGATTTTTTTACCTCAGTTATTTTACAGTGTGTTTTATTTCGGGGTTAAGTTTTGCCAGAAGATTCCTACAAACTATTTAAACTCCGTTACAGGGCGATATTGTATATTTGTGCTTGATGTCCTGTTATAACAAAAGTTGTATAAAGCGTTGCTGAAAAGTATCGGACCAATGAATTATCTATGAAATAAGCACTAAGTTTGAGAGTGTGGCAGGCTGAATTGCGGTTAAGATAATCACCAGAAATTCATTCTTCGATCTGGATCGTCTTCTGTTGAAAACACAAAAGTTAACTTGTAGGTTAGGTTAGGTTTGTGGTGAGTGGGTCTATAAGGCCCTCCAAGAGTCTATTGTGGCTCACACCTATTCAAATTTCACCAAACGAATTCAGCTTCTTAACAAAGCCGATTATTTTATTTGGTGAATGATATTTCAGGTCCGAGGGCGAGAGAGAGACCCTGCCAAACATCAGATACCTGATTCGAGCCGCGGCGGGGCAGGCACAAATTATATGCTCTGCTGTTTCATCATCTTCCAAACAAAGACGGCAAGTTGGATCTTCCGACAGTCCAAGTTTTAGCATAAGATTATTCAGATGACAGTGGCCTGTTAAAAGGCCTGTTAGACAACGTAGGTCATGCCTGTTATGGTCTAACATTTGTTTGGAGACATACTTCGAAGGATGTATAAAAGCCTTTGAATGAACCAATCCTGGTAAATTATGCCAGAAGTCTAAAGCTCTTCTTGATGTCCAGGTATTTAGTGTTTGTTTGGCAAATGTTATTGCGATGCCAATTGTAGGTTCTGGTCCAGATCCTGAGGGTGTTTTTGAGCCGTCTGTGTACCAACAGCTGTCTGCTCTTAATAGTTCATTCTCACGGAGGACCCATTCATCTCTATTTGGAATTAGGACGGTGTAAGGCAGGTCGTAGTTTACTGTTGGAGGCATTATGTCAGAGGTCATTCCCAAAATACTCTGACTTTCACTGTCCGCTAGTATTCTGCTTCGTTCTGCATAAGCCTGATTTGTGCATTTAGAAATATGTACAATTCTGTATGCTGTCCATCTAGCCTCTCTTTCCAAAAATATATGGAGATGAGGTAGGTCCAGAAGGATTCCCATGGCTGCTGACGGTGTGGAGCTGATAGCACCAGTGATTGCTAGATAAGCCTGTCTCTGTAAACCAGAGAGCTTTGCTTGGGCCGTTCGCTGTAAAACTTTTGGCCACCAGGCAATAGCTCCATATGTGATCATTGGTCTAACAATCATCACATATATCCAATAGATTTGTTTGGGTCCCAAGCCCCAAGATTTTCCACAGATCCTGCGACATGTCCACAAAGATAGTCTGGCCTTATGGATAACTTTTTCCAAGTGAGCGTTCCAAGTAAGTTTCTTATCTAGGATAATCCCCAAATATTTTACTTCCGCTGCAAATGGAATAACCTCACCATTGTAGGAAAGTGGTGGAAGATCCTCCAACTTCCTTTTTCTAGTGAAGGGAACTATTACAGTTTTGCCAGGGTTAACAGACATCTGTTCCCTCTGACACCAACTGTGGACATCGTCCAACGTCTTTTGGAGGATATTATATGCTACCCTCCCTGACTTGGTCCTTGCCAAGATGATAAGGTCGTCTGCATACGCTTGCAGTTTTACCCCTTCTCTTTCGAGATCGCTGAGCAAGTTATCCATTAAGAGAGACCACAGTAGGAGAGCCACCTTATTCCGCTTGAGGCTAAGCCACTCGCGAAATAATTTTGATGCTCGGTCAATAATAATAGCCTTCACCAATTTGGTGAATAATAAACTATTTTCTTACTGCTTATCATGAAATAAAACATATAACACATTCATGTGAAGTACTAGATTAGCCTGTTATTACCTAACAAGCCTTTGGTTGCTTGTGGTAGTGCCAACTTCTCAAGTACTTATCAGCTTTTGCTTTTTTTAATGATGAAATTTGTATTTACATAACATAACATATTATGGGAATGAATTGAATTGAATATTAAAATTGAAATTGAAATCGTTTATTATCAATAACTGTAGGTACAGGAAACTTTATCAGATATGAATGTTATCACAAGGTTTCGATTAAATAATACGTTATGTAAAGTATTTACTGTTAAGCATAAAACCGTTCTTCCGATGCACAGAGAAGTGAGAACATCTAGTGCGTTTGAATCATGATTCAAGAACTAACAACTTTGTTATCTGCCACATTTAGCCCAAAAAAGGTTATAGGAAAACCAAAAGTAACGAGACTTTTAGCAAAAGGTGAAAACTTTGGAAGTGAAATGTTAAAAGTGGATTTTATACTCGAAGACAAGCACGGCAAAAAAGAAGAATTGTTTGCCGTCGCCAAAACTCTTCCGGAATCAGAAATGTTTAGAAAAATATTTCGAGTTCAGAAGACTTATACGAGTGAAATGGCTTTTTATGAAATTATTGTACCAACATTACAACAATTCCAAAGATCATTGGGAATTCAAGATGTTATCGACTGCTTTCCAAAATGTTACGCGACAAGAAAAAATATAACTGGAGACGATGATGTGATAACTGACGATGCCGTTATCATCTTAGAAAATTTACAAGTAATTGGTAGGTATAAGCATTGTTACATTATTATATACTTGAAAAAGTAGTATCAGTAGTAATATCCCTTGGACATTTTATACTGAACAAGATAATTTTATGACAATTGAAAGCAGCAAGCCTGAGAAATTTGTCATAAAATTATGAGGTATTTATTAATGTTCGAGGGATACGAAGCGGAATATTTTTTGGCAAGTCCCGACGTTATCAAGAAATGCATTTTTCAATTTTTTGAAAATGTATTGAAAGATCCGACATGATTTATTTTCATATTATGAAATCTTAGGGTCTCAGTAGCGTGCCATGTGCTTTGAATACTTGCGTGCTTGTGGAGCTCGATTGTAACACTTGTGAAGGCACCAGGTAACTCAAAATAAGAGTGACTCAACTCAAATTGATATGGCTGATTTTTATATATATTTTGAAGAATATTTTTCTGGAGTAGTATCTATAAGTTTGGTGTCAGATACATTCCATGGACCGGAACTTTTGTCTTTAAAGCTCTGCGATATATGAACTTATTTTCAGTTTTCACATGTCAGATTTTCAAATATGTTATTAAGGTAACTATAACGAAGCTATATTCTATTAGTCTACAAATACTAGTGTCCAAACATCAACAAGAAGTAAAGCCCGGCAAAAATCATTTGATGTTGGGACAAAAATAAATAATTCTGAAGGTGACAGCTAATTCTAATCTGAGAAACATAAGAAACGCTTATAGCATCACTTCACACTGAGAAAAATTGTATAGTCGATGGGAAGCGCTCCAAACTCGTTACTCGAAATCCCCGAAAACCCCCAGACTAACGAATTTGGAGTGCTTCCCATGGACTATGCAATTTTTCCTCCAGAATGACCCTCGGATACCCCTGAAGAGACGCCTTTTGAACACCCCCGGGTAATTCAAATGCCAGAATTGAACTCAGCATCCCCGAAAACCCCGAGTAACGAGTTTGGAGCGATTTCCATGCACGCTGAAATTCCTCCCCAATTCACCCCCTGCGCACTCCTACAGAACCACCCCTGTGCGTCCCAGGGTAATTCTAATGCCCGAGTAACGATTTCAGAGCGATTTTTCCGAGTTTCCAATCATTCCCATGATGGTGCAAGTAATGATGCAAAGGGAAAATGCATTTTCCGGTCCAGAAGGCGTTTTTCAAAAAATGTCTAACCCACATTTTCCCAGTCTTTTCTGTGACCTTCCTAAACACAATGCAGAGAGCCGCATCTCGATATCTGTTGTGCTCCAAAATGTCCTCTATTTTTCCTAAATGTCCTGGTCTATAAATAGTAAATATATATCCTCAGTAACTATCGCACTTCTATTACTGAAAGTTCAATTTTTTTTTATGAGCCTAAATTTTGTTTTTCGTGTTGTTGAGATTCCGCTAAGAAATCTCAACTTAGGATTATCTCTACTACGGCCCTGGTAGCGGTCCATCCAACCTACCACTATTAACCGCTCATATTCAAACTATTCCTTCCACTCTACGCGAAGCGCGCTCTTTCATAACCAATTAGGTCTCATCCCGCCTTTCCTACTCCTAATAACTGACCCCTCTATTTTCAATACCTTTAAAACCGTTGTTGATTCTTAACCTTTGAGGTGATAACATTGTCATGTAAAAATTAACGTGAAGTGATTATTCTAATAATTTGGCGCAATGCCGTTTTGGTTTGTTATAACAGTTTGTATACAATATACCTAATACAATGAGTGTGTGATAAAATGGAACCTGTAAGTAATACCTGTTTAATTAAATAAATCGTCTCATCGTCTTATGCATCCTCAATAATTGAAAGAGCACCGTTGCCAGATGTCGTAGTTAGCAATTCAACCCAAATCTTCAGAAATTAAATGGATTTACTGTATCTAGCGGTTTCATTCCACGCTCCTCTTACATTTAAAATATATTCTATTTAATTCTCAACTATGAATGGTAAGTGACAAATTTTATATATCTACAAACTCAACCAACGACCTGTCAATTTCCTGTCACATTCCCAAACACGTGTCTTTCTTTGTAAACAGTTAACTTTCCCATTTTTATTTTTTGGAAATACCGCTTAAAAACGTTGTTTCTTAGCACATTTTCAATCGCGAATAGCTCGTATGGTAGGTATTGACTTTTTGGGAAATGTTTGTTCCTTTATCCATTTCTGCACTTATTTTCAAGACAATACTCTCCACCCCCTGAGCAACGGTGAACATTAGCACCATATAGGATTTGATAATTGAGTTGTTTTGCACTTCTTTTCTGAATTTCACGTCGGTGGAAGCACCCAATCGAAAAACAGTGAGAAAACTCCTCGTTTATTGGACTACTATTTAGTTGCCTTTTTCACCTGCTATATACCTGCCCAGGTGTCAGAAGACGAGCTCAACAAGCACGCAGGTATTCAAAGCACATGTCAGATTGCTCTGGGATCTTGGACTATAATATAAATGCCATCACATACGAATCAAAAACACTCAATTGTACCATAATGATCGTCTTCATGATCACCATTACAATAATAACTATTACCATGAAAAAGTATTCAATACAAATTTGAGGTAGCCGTGAAAAGCCCCGTATTTTTCATTATTATTCCACTGAATTTGATAAAAAATACTTTTCATTCCGGCGGATCTAATTCAAATCCTTTGTTATGATGTTTATCGCAATTTGGGCCAGCTTTTTTCTCAATTGAACGGTAACTGTGGAATTTCAACAACTATATTTTGTAGGTTTTAAAAATTCAGACAAAAGAGCAGGTTTGGATTTGGATACAACGAAACTCATTTTGCACGACTTGGCTCTTCTACACGGAGTATCTTTGGCTTTCAAACTCAAAAAACCTGATATTTTTGATGAGAAAATAAAGCGCTATTGTAAACGTTTCAATCCACCACATCAGGATGTTATTCCTGTTTTCAAGATGATAATCGAAGAAAATAAGGACCTGGCTCATTTATCTGAAAAATTTGTAGGTTGGGGATTGAGTCCATTTCCTCCAATTAACGAGCCATTTGCTTGTTTAGTGCACACGGATGCTTGGACGAACAACACAATGCAAAAGTTTGAAAATGGTAAACCGATCAGCAATAAATTGGTGGATTTCCAGGACTACCAATACGGGTCTCCAGCAGAGGATATATTTTTCTTTTTGTGGTCTTCGGTCAAACAAGAAGTTTTGGAAATTGATTTAGATCATTTATTGGAATACTATCATGAAAATTTACTAACAGTATTGAAAAAACATAATTGCGATGTCAGTCCTTTTTCATTTGATAGTTTTTTGTATGAAATGAAATCTGTGTCAAAATATGAATTTGATCACGCATTTTCGTTCCACAATCTAATTGTTAATGCAAAAGAAGGAGGACATGACTTGGAAAACCTTGACATCAATACAGTGTTCAATGAAATTCCATTGAAGGTTAAGGAGAAATCTTGGTTCATGCTTAGAGAATGTGTTAAGCGACATTGGTTCTAGTTGTGTCATTTTTTTCTTGGGATATAAATGAACAATTTTCCCCCACCGCCACCATCCAAAACATTTTTCCGTACATTTGTTATAATACGCGAAATCAATAATTTCTCTCAACAACCGAAGTTGTGGGAAAAGTGGCATAATGCGTAGCCAAAGTGTCATAAAGCATAGCCAAAGTGACATTGGGCATACTCAAAATAAATACTTACAGCAAATTGTCTTTCTGCTTATTTCTAGTCTGTGTTATCTGAATAATACTTGAGCCAACAAAACAGTCCTACTTTTAGCTAGGCAACTGCTGCTTATATATTTATTTACTGTCAAACAGTCCAGCTAAAGACGCAATCTTGGCTACAATAGGTATACTTATAATAGTCTTAATAGTTTCGACAATTTTAAGTACAGCTTTGTGATATCCAGTAGACACCTGTTAGTTTGGGTATTATTGCTTTCCAACACTCTAGGAACTTGTTGGAATAAACTATATCTCGTTTCATAGACGAATAAACTATATCTCGTTCCATAACAAATGAAAAAGTTTAGTTTTATTTTGTTAGTTACATAATAGTTTATCATACACCAAGGTGATAATAGTATATTACGTAACGTGTGTGGTAAGAAGCATTTTACGCACGAACGGAAAAGTATACAGTGCAGTTTAAAGTAGTTTTCCAGAAATTGACAACTCACAATATCTTTCCCACAAATATTTATAATACATTTTCTCCACGACTAAATAATAACGCACAAATTATTTTCACATATTTAGCTGCATAATGATATAAATTCTTCACACCAGTGAATGATAAAAAGAATTCACTCTCGTTAGCCAATCAGATTCTATTATATTCAGAATTTACGCTGAAATGAATTGAAATTAATAAATCAAATCGTCTCTTTAAAACGTCAAATACCTAAGAACGCAAATCGCTTTTGACAGCGCGTCGTTTGAAACGTCAAAATAATTATAAAATCATTATTTTACGTATTATAAGAAAAAAAATGGACAACAGTAACGATAGTGAAATATGTACGCCTCCCAGAATTAATTTCATTTATAAATGTGAGGCTTCCTATTGAAAATATGAGTTACGTATATATATTTACTCTTTACATTTTTATAAATATACTCTAATAGCCTAGTTGTGGTTGACTATGGCGCGGACGATCGAGGATCGATCCTCACTTTGGAAGTTTTTTCTTCTTAGTCGTAGAGAAAGTATAGTCTTTCACTTGGAAACTTCATCCGCCTGAATAATAGCCATCATTCTGCACTCGTTGAAGTATATACTATTATAAGTATGTAAGACTTACCTATTAATTATTATATTATCAATCAGCTGTTGATGCCTTTTCGTCGGTATACTCGCGAGGTGACCCCCCATTCGAGCGCACTCGGCTTCCGCTTGTACCCACGGTAATTTCAAGTCCCCGATCCCACCGATACAAAATGGACTTATCTCTACCCACCCAAAGTCACATACTCCCACCACACTTTCTACCGGTTCCGCTCGATACGACATTTTAAGTCCAAAGTTGCCGCTGTTAGTGGTCGATGTCCGAATTATAACTTTCAATATCTGTGAAAAAAAAATTTATCAGTGAATTTATAGGCTTCATTGAAAAAAGTACAAAGAAGGAAGGAACAAGTGAACCCCTACTATGTCACCATTTTTGGGATACGATCTAATTGAGTAGCTGTGGCGCACTTACTAAGAAATCAATGAAATAACTAGCTTCACTAGAATCGATTGAAAAAGGAGTTTTGATTCAAAACTCTCTAGGAATATGTGGTACAGAGTTTACATCCTTGTTCTTCCACTATTTTCAGCTTTTTCTGTTGCCCATTCAGGCGACAATGTCCTGTTAGGATCCATGTTGAAACACTTGGTGCAGTTTTACTTTTCTTTATGCATTCACCTGATCTCAACAGGTTGTAGTCACCCTAGTAGTCACACCATAAGAGTCTCTGATTGCCTAAGCACAACTGTCTCTTGTATTTCTACAGTTCATAACAGCTCGATGGTAGAAATAGAGGCGCGTAAATGGCAAATGAAGAAACCACAAGCTGTTTTTACAACTATACTATGAGTTTCTATTAAATACGACAATATCACAGGAAACTGTAATAAAACTCCAATGGAAGCTTATTTATACCATTCTAAAACATAATTTCAAAGGACGGGGTCCCCAATTCCTATTTTAATTATTATGTTTAATTAAAGTGAGCGATGCAAAATTATAAACAAAAGAGAGAATTTGTTGAAATCTTTTTCATCGTTTAAAGAATCCAATTTTCTTCGGAGTTCCTATGTTCTTGTTCCTTTTTTGTATAACATAATTTCCAAGCCCGTATTTCACTTACCACTTTATTCTCTCTGGAAACAATCTCAATTTGTCTCTGTCCATCTCCAGGTTTCGTACAATGCGCCCAAAAAGAGCCCCCATCTTGAAGTTGAATGAGAAGTCCATCGCATTCCACTTTGCCGTTTTTAAAGTCTTGAAAGTTGACAGCGGTCTCAGGAGAACCTAAAATAGATTTCGTAGGTCAACATCGATTTTATTTTTCAATGTTATCTAACTTTAGGTAGGTGAGTATAGGGTTTAACCAAAAGATATCCCAATACCTCCCAACTAGCAAAATGGAATTCTAAGAGGACTGAATTGTTGTATAACAGTCGAATAGCGTTGTTTTAAGGACTGAT
>CAJUYG010005203.1:756-14454 GCA_910591675.1 Galerucella calmariensis | reverse complement strand
TGCACTCAGTGCAAAATATCGGTACACTGGTGTAGAGTACGCTCGAAATTGGTGCCAACTAAGTGCATGCCAATGGAAAACGCAAATAGGTTGTCTCTGATAGAAGTGCAAGCTGTACAATATTAACGCGAGGAAAGTTTACATTCAAGTGTACTTAATATAATTATAAATGGAAGAACAAGTACGCCTTCCAAAAACAACAAGGCCACAGTATGAGATGCTGTTGGAATTTTTAGAAAATTATCCTGTTGTAATAAGAGGGAAGAACAAACCATGCGAGGTTAAAATAATTAACAGTTTGTGGGAATAATTTGCTAAAAAAGTTGATATAAAAAACAGGACCATTCAAAAGCAGCCTATTATTTACGTTTGGTTGCAAAAAATTACAAATCACCACGAATATATAGCAAAAAGTGATTAGACTTTTGACATTCGTTTCACTTAACGTGCACTTAACAAGATCGTTAGGACATAACAAGCTGTCAAATAGAGTTTGTTTAACCATTCATTGCCGTTACGTCATTCTGCTGTTTTGCGTTTGTCTTAAGTTCATTTTAGATTAGACAATTTTTCGTGCAATATTTAGTCCAAGTTTTGGAACAATATTTGGGATAGATTTCTTGTGTGAAATATTAGCCAACTGTTCTAAGCTATTTTACACTATTCCAATTTATTAAACAATATTTAGTTCAAAATTTGATTTGATGATAAAATAAACATAAACTTTCCAAATTCAAAAATGTCGATAGTTATGGAACCGGAAATTTTTAAATATTTATTAATTTTTCCTTGCTGCTCATATCACTAAGCGAATATTATCTTTAGAACAGAGGAGAATGAAATTTGGCAAAATTAGTGGTTAATGAAACGGTCTAATGATGCCTAACTTTGCCACTACAGATTATACGGCTAAGTATTTGTTATGGTAATCTTTGTGTTTTACATTGTACAAACAAGCATGTTTTGAGATTTCCTCAATTAACATTTCAAACTCTAGTCTATCCAGACATATTTTTCAACCACTTTAATACATAACCACAAATTAATGACATTCATACGACATTTTCATAAAACATTTCCATCGTGAAATACAATGAATCAAATTGTTGAGAAAATAGAACCAGTTCTATTTTTTTTATAATTTGACAGGTTAGACAATTTTTTATACAATTTTTAATTTTAATCTCAACAATTTGAATTGTTCCAAAGCTTGAACTGAATATTGCACAAGAAATTGTCTAATCTAAAATGACCTTTAAGTCTAAAATTGAAAATTGTATTAAAAACTGTCTACCCTGTCAAATTGTAAAAAAAGAACGTTCTATTTTCTCAATAATTTGATTTATTGTTTGTGTTTCTGTTTCACGATGAAAATAAGTTATGAAAATGTCATTATTCTTGATAATTTGTGGTTATGTGTTGAAGTGGATGAAAAATATGTCTTGGAACAAACGAGAGATTGAAATGTAAATTGAAGAA
This sequence comes from Galerucella calmariensis, assembly GCA_910591675.1. Lineage (NCBI taxonomy): Eukaryota > Metazoa > Arthropoda > Insecta > Coleoptera > Chrysomelidae > Galerucella > Galerucella calmariensis. Next base: position 12,975 of record CAJUYG010005203.1, on the reverse strand, counting down.
ATCTCAAAACATGCTTGATAAATATTTAAAATTTTCCGGTTCCATAACTAACGAAATTTTTGAAAATGTTATATTTGTTTCATCATTAAATCAAATCACTGCGCAGAATCTTGAACTAAATATTGTTCAATAAATTGGAATAGTCTATACCTTGTTTTTAAACTAGAAGGAGCATTTTAAGGAACCCCACTTACACCACTAGAAGTTACTAGATTAAGAGGGTGTTCCCGCGAAAGGGTCGTGTTCAGACTTTTCGAACTAATTGACAATTATGTGACATATGTATTATATTGCTCGCAGGTGTCGTTTCCAATGAGGGATCAATGCAAGTCTACAATTTGAATCATCATTGGCCACAGGCCATGGTAAAAGTTGTAACTAAATGTCACATTATTGTGAACAAAATGTAAGGTTATCATAAGTAATTTATGTCAAATTGGATGATATAAATATGTACAAAAAAGCTACTGTATGTTTAAATTATTCTCTATTCATTTGATCTCGAACTAGAAGTCAACAGAAGTCTTGATATACCATAATAATGTATTGTAATGTGAGTAAAACTTAATGTAGAATAATTTAAAATAATAGAATTTTACTTGCAAATTTATATTATTAACAAGAAAAAACAAGTATAGATTTTGTTTATCAAACTGAATTAATAATAAATATAGCATTTAACTTGTTTGGAATATAATACTTAGTTAAAAATAAAACAACAAACGTGAAAAAGATGTACCTAATAAAGATTGAAGTTATAAGGTTTGTTCCAACAACCACCTTCTGATTAGTACGTGAACTTTTGTGAACTTATTTATGTACGAATCAAACGTTCGAGAACTTGTACGTGAATTAATCCATGAACATCATACCTTATGCATTGTTGGAACGATTCTTCGTCTCATTTTTAAGCCGTTACCACTTTCAGGAACTTTATTACAACCCTATAAATTCAAGTTTTATTTATGTATGATTTTTGTTTATGTACCATTACCTAACCTTGAAACATCGAATGACAGTTTGGACGAACGGTTCTACATCCAAATCTCTGACGAAAATGATCGTTCGCCGACACGTTCATGAACGTGTCCAGTTTTTGTTGGAACGCATTTTTATCAGTCCGTGGAATTGTCGGAACTTGTTGGAACAGAAATGTTGTTATGCGCATAATCGTGACGTTTATGTACGCATCATTACGCTTAGTTGGAACAAACCTATAATATTTCCATATAAACACAAAACTGACAAATATCGTTGTCCGTTGTATCAAAAAAGATGTGTGAAACGGGCAGCAATTCAACCTATCACTAGGCTGCAGAAATGCCAACTTCAATTCAAATCGCTCCTCTTAGTTTGAAAACAAGGTATGAAATAGCTTAAAACAATGGGCCAATATTTCACACAAGAAATCTATTCCAAATATTGTTCCAAAACTTGGACTAAATATTGCACAAAAATTATCTAATCCAAAATGACCTTTATATTAGTTGAATATTATTTTACACAACCTCAAAACTATAATCAACGACGGAAGTAACTAACAGTAACAGTAACCAGGGTTAACCGCTTCGGTTGACAGATAAAACTGAAAAATCTAGTTGTACTCGGGAAACAAAACCGGTAAAAGTACGAAACGGAAATATAACCTTAAATACATTCCCCAAAACGACACCGAGACACACTTCTTCTTCTTCTTTTTTGTTTCTATAGGCTTAACTCTATCGAGCTATCTACCCAGTAATATTTATTACTTCTAAATAACTAGAAAGAAGCTGCACTTTCGTGCATCTGCCTCTGAGACACCACTTCTTCCTCTATCTAAAATAAAATTATATAGTTCAGTTACAGTTTTTGAAAAATGTACACCAAAGCGAAGCACTACGCACCGAAGGTTCTCTAAGCATGTCCTCTACACCTCAAAAAATAATTCTTCGAATATTTGAGTTGTTTTTAAACATGGACCATCAGGCTGCCTTCGTGTTTTCTTTTATTCGTATTATGATTCGTTTATATGTTTTATTTTTATCTTCGATGGTGGAATAATCAGCTAACAAAAATAATAAACAATAATAATGCATGTCGCGTGACAGCGATGACTGTCGAAACCAGAAGTAACCGGGCTCCTAAGGCTGGTTACCAGTTTGACAGTTCATTAACCATATTTCAGGAAACCGTGTTCCAGAAATAACCAGATTTTCAGCAACCACTAATTTTTGGTTACTTTCGGGACGGTAAGCCGCAAACCAGTTACTTTCGGACTATAGCCTAAGAATTGTTTCCAAAATATAACAACTGAACTGTCAAAAGTAGCAAATAAAATTTACGTCGCCATTGGTTAATAAATACGTTAATTATCTCAAAATGCGTGCGGGAAAGTGGGTTAAAACGCACGGTCGTAGAAAAAGTAAATTTGTCAAGCTTTTGGGGAGTATACTGACATTTGAATATTTAAAATATATATTTGTATGCTTGTAAATTACCAAATGACTGAATAATTAATAAATTTATTATAATTCTGCTATAATTTTCAATAAAAAAAATTATTGTTAAATCATTTTTCAGTGGCCGCGGTATAAGCCTCATCAAATGAATGTCAAATAATAATAGTTAATTAGTTGATATGTATTTAATAAGAAATGTTTTTTTATGTTAAGTTTTGGGTTTTTTTCCGCATGCTTGTAGAAAAAATAGTGTACCTAACATGTGCATAAAGTGACTTTTCCGCACGCGATTGCTGGCCGAACTTGCTAAAGCGTCGCTCGGCCATCTGCAATAGCGTGCGGAAAAGTAATACATTCTGCACTAGTTAGGTAAACTATTATAGGTATTCAATGCACTGTCTGATTCACTTTCCATATCAAACTTTCTAGTAATCAGACTTGGGTAGTATTCGATTACTCAGTATACTGAATCCTATTCAGAATACATTTGGCTGGTATTCGAATACTATTCAAATACATTTTTGTATTTGGTATTCGACTGAATACTTTTTTTGTCGGTACTCGGTATTCTGGATTCTGAATACCATTTTCGAATCCCAGTATTCGAATACAAAAATTCAACTTAACCTTTTGCAATATCTTGAAGATAAAAGATTAGCTTTGGAGATGCTGAATGATTACCCTTTAATTAAACAAATATTTTCAAGGTATAACTCCATATCACCATCTTCTGCTTCAATAGAACGATTGTTTTATTTTGCTGGTATGATAAAAACGCCAAAGCGTCAAAATTTGGGTGACGAACTTTTTGAAATGTTGGTTTTGTTGAAGGCGAACGGGATAGGAAACACTTAATTTTTCTCTTTATATTTAATTCCCTGAGCGTCGTCATATTATGATATTGATTGGTTCCTATTTTTTTATTTAAATGAAAAGAATTTTATTCATCATTCAAGTTTTTATTTATGTTTCTGTTACCTATAAACTAGAAACCAAAGGATTTTATTTTGAGTTTTATTTATTTTGTAGTACCTAAGGCATTTTAAATTTTGCTATATATTTTTATTATTTCAAGCACGTAAATAAAAATTGAGTTTAAAGTGCGCATATCTTTCTTTTTAGTTGGAATATTCGAAAAGTATTCCTATTTAAATGAATCCAGGTATTCAAATACAGCGTTATTCGAATACTTTTTTTCTTTGTATTCGAATCTTGAGTATTCGAATACAATTTAGAATACAGTATTCAGGATTCGGATTCGAATACCAAATTTCAGTATTCGACCCAAGTCTGCTAGTAATATCAATCAAACACCAGTATAGTTATTGAAATTCTTGCAATTAGTAATAAATATAAATATATTTAAAACGTCACTTCTAATTTGATATAACGATATACTCCAACCATGGACTCCAACATATACAACGTCTTATACAATCATATATAATGTCTTCATAGCTTAGGTCTCTGACTTTGTAAAGCGCGGAATTTTGGTCGTGGGTTCGAATCCGTGGTGAAAATTTTTATTTAATAAATTATGTCGTTTGTATAAATACTCTTCAATATAATTATATGTCATGTGACCTTTTCATTATCCGCACCTATTATCCACGGGTGAATTATGTACGTCATTATACCTGAAGAAGCACACGTAAAATGTTGAAATCATCAAATAGTTGTGGACAAAAGTTATTAACATATGAATGAAAGTGCGCATGCTTAAATGTCTAAATTAAGTTTCCCTTTATTAGTGGATCCTAAAAAATAGCTTTCGATATCTCTCTACTTTTACGAATACAATTATAATGGTATGCTGTGGCTCACTGACAGTAAACATTGCTATTCACTTTTATAGTGCTAAGTTGTTACGTTTATTAAACTTTATTGACCTTCTGAGAAAGGGAGAGTGATTATCACTGCCCTCCGGTTCGCGCCGTTTAGTAAACTACATCCTGTGGGAAAAAAGCGACAATCCCTAACAATAACAACAAATATTAAGTTCGTCATTCATTATACACAGCATTTGAATGAAATATATCCACCCCCACATAATTCTGAACATAAAATGGAAGAATACGTAAAAAATACCGAAAAGTTATGAAATCAACCAATTTTATTCTGTTAAATCTACATTGTATTTAAACATAAAGTGACGCGTTTCGCTAACACAGTAGCTTTTTCAAACGAATGGAGGTATAATGAGAAACTTTCTATTTATACAGTGCCTTAATACTAAATTATACGGATATTTAACAATAAAATTATAATCTATTTACAAGGAAATGAAATGAATTTGTCTAAATATGGGATTAACTAAAGTATTTAACAAGTTCACCCGGAACCTCATTCACAACCATCCTACAGGAATCTTTCTAGGTAAAAAGGTTTAATAGTGGAGAATTGTTAATATCAAGTTGGTCGTTAAGAAGATTATCTGAATATTTGTTTTTATTTATCTCTGGGGCTTCTAAAAGATTTAATTTGAAGGATTTAGTTTCTATATGCAAAATTTCAAAATTTGAATCGAAAGAGTGTTGGTTTGCTAATAAATGATTTGAATAGTTGGAATCTAATTTTTGATTGTCATAACTACATTTGTGTTCTGAAATTCTAGTTTTAAAATTCCTAAAAGTTCTACCTATATAAATTTTATCACAGTCGTCATTACCACATTTTAATTTATAAACTCCTGATTTATTTAGTTTTGAAGATTTGGATTTGTTGTTTTTAATGAATTTGGATAAATTGTTGTCAGTTTTGAAGCAAATATTCAAGTCTAAAGTTTCTAAAAATGATTTTATTTTTAAGGATATTTAGACAGATTCATTTCATTTCCTTGTAAATAGATTATAATTTTATTGTTAAATATCCATATAATTTAGTATTAAGGCACTGTATAAATAGAAAGTTTCTCATTATAACTCCATTCGTTTGAAAAAGCTACTGTGTTAGCGAAACGTCACTTTATGTTTAAATACAATGTAGATTTAACAAAATAAAATTGTTTGATTTCATAACTTACTATGGATCTACATCAAGTAAAAGCCTCATCTATTCAAATACCGAAAAAATGGCGTTGGACGTTTTTTAAATAAAGTGTCAAGTAGGAACCTTATTTCCCATAAAAATTATGTATGCAAAATAGATCATACTGGAAACAATAAATCTGCAAGAGCCACAGCTAGACAGTTGAATGCTGCAGTATATATAATCGATTCCTTTTTCCAAAATAAATACTCACCAAAAATAAAGTTTTTGTAGTCATCTTTGTAACTGAATAGGAACGTTTTGATCACACAGCAACTAACATCCTTAATATATGTTACAAACTAAGCACATTCCGGGGGTAATCACATCGTAAAATTAGGTGCTAATTACCTATATTTAGCATATATATATAATGTGTCATTATTATAAATCTTATTCTAAGACTTAGAATATGTAAATGTAAATACATTTGCTCATTTATATGTAAAAATATGCGGGATTTTTGTTCATATTTTACCAAAACAAAAACAAATTGCTACGCTAATTTGAATTTTTAGGAATAGTGGGAAAATAATTGGTGGGTAATATATTATACTATCAGCTTTGAAAAATATAACATGACTCATCCACGCCGAAATAGGTTTCCAGCAGACGCAATTATTTTTTAATTAAAATGTATGTATCTAAGTTTGAGTCGATTTTCGTGAAAGTCTCACCAATTTTTCAACAAATATACGTTCAAGTTTGTTAATATATACATAGACAATTGGTTATTCTGAAGGTGAGCCGTTTTTTTTGTAAAATTTGGAGTGAATTCTGCCAAAAAATCATTATTGATTATGTCTTCTGGTCCCTTCAAGTGAGAGAGAAAGTGAAATATGAATCGAAAGTGAATAAAAATCATATGGTAGAAAACAAAATAAAAAACAGTTGGCAAAAGGATAGCGTGATATAATAGTACAGTATTATGCAACGATCATGCCTTTTGCTCGTTTCGTATCCCGGTTAATGCTTGTGAATGAATAACCATTACATGAAAGATGCATACACTATTTTTTCTACGAACAAGAAATTTGATTTGAAAAAAATATTTAAAAAATGCACCAGCTGGGTTTTGAATCTGGCATGTGCAGATCGAAAGCAAAATTATTCGGCGCCTTTTAATTAATAGCTTATAGTATAGTATATTGTAAAAAAAATGAATATCTTGACACTCATTCATTCATTCGATTGGGTTGTGCTCAGCCTTGTCGGCCTTGTTCAACAGCCAATGCACTTGAACTGAAATCTACTTCCATTCCAGAAGCTTTGTGTCTTTTTTATAGGCCACTAGTTTGACTGGAAAGATTTTCAGTAGTAATGTTGGTATTGTTTCCTTTAAAAATCTGCTTCCATCTGAGTTCTTGTAAGTTCTCGTAGAAGCAGAGTATGTAAGTAGGCGTTTCATTATAGAGTTCATTTTCACTTTTGCCCATTTTGTACAGACGTTTCCTCAGAGTGCAGATCTCTTCAAATTGTTTAAAAAAAGGTAGAACGTGTCACGGGACACACGGTAGGAACTTTAGTTCCTTTTGAGCAATAATTATGTAATACATCTGACGTTATAGATAAACAATTTGCATATTCCTTGGTGGTCGAGTAGTAAGCAAACCAGACTCTCACGCGGTAGACCCGGGTACAATTCCCCGTGAAGAAGTCGTGCGTCGAAGTCGGCGTCGTGCTCAAAGTTCTTCCTCGTGCGATATGGCCATCATATCCACACTAGTTGCACAAACTACTATTTCTATCAAAATAACAATAACAATAACAACCTGCCAAATGTAAAATCAATGTATCCATCCATTTTAAAGTTATCGAATTAAAACATTCAAAATTTCAACACTCTGTATTTCGAAAAGTAAATGTGCTAGACCCCTTAATCCTCACATAATTTTGTCCAATTTTACGAGAGGAATCTATATGCAAACGTTGTTATTACCCTTAACGTTCGAGATGCTTATACCATTTTTTGCGCAATCGTATTGAAATAAATTCCGAATAAAATAATTTAAATTTCTTCGAAATGAACGAAATGTCAAAAGTGACATTTATACTTCTCGATCAGTTTAAAATATATTTTGCATTTTGGAAAATATATTTTGCATTTTGGTGAAATTGTTTTTATGCTATTTATTACTTTTCGACGTCTGAACGGTAAGTAAATCACTTACTGACGTGTTAAACTTGGAAACCAGTAAACACAACTTACCGTCCTGACAACCGATGCTGTAAATAAACAAAAAAGATCAATCGTGCAAAAAATTATGTAAATAATAGTAAAAATTTATCCGAACAAATTCAAGTAGATCACCAGCACTGCGAATACCAGCTTTGTATAGAATTTTAATATAGCATCGGTGGTTCAGTGGTAGAATGCTCGCATTCAACGTGGGCGGCCCGGGTTCGATTCCCGCTTCGCTGCTTCGTAAACGAGAGCTCAGGAGAGAGCACACGCACGCAAGCAAGGCACATAACGAAGCAACGTGACATAACGTAACGTAACGGTCAGATCTTTTGCGTCGCGACCCCTGGTCGCTCAAACATAACCTGACGTAAAGAACTAAAGTTCCAATAATCATTATTACTTATCAGGTTTTCAGTCTAGAATGTCTAGAATTTTCTGAAGAATCCAAAAAATAAATAATATACCTACCAAGAAAGTTGGTATTGGCCAAATGAGAAACCCTACATAATTTTGTTTTAAATGCATTTAAAATACAAATCGACGTGTCCAAGCGTCCAACTCTTAGTGCAAGTTATTATTTATCACTTTGTAACAAAATTTTCCTTGCTCAATTTTGAATATTCCTGACGTTTGAAGAAGACCAGGGAGAGTATATTTGTGTTGATGTTCTATAAATTGAAGCTGCACACGACTTAACATTACCTACCTACCTTATTTCAAATCCTCCGTGATTGATTCATTGATGTTATCCCAACAGTGCCCCAAACTGAAATTTGGTTGTTGGGAATAGGTAAGGAATAAATTATCAAAGGTAATACCACGAGTGCTTCATATTTTATCGATACTTTTTTTTTCCACGAAAACTTGTTTATATGGCAAAAATATGAAAACAAACTGATTGATAAAATCACGAGTCCGTTAGGGCGAGGGATTTTATCTAAATTAGGTTTGTTTGATAAACAAGTTTGAGCGATGAAAATAAAAAATTATGTGATCAAATTTAAAGAGCGAGTTGTATTTGGGAAGATTATTCTTTTCAACAATTGTGGATTGGAATTTTGTTTCAAATGTTCAATATTCTCTTGAGTGATGGCACTGAATCGGCTTGTGCTCATTTATCAATAAACTTCGAAGCACTTTTAGTTGTCAATAATGACAAATTCAAAGTAAAATTTTGACGTTTCAATGTAAACAAGGTATGAGGATGAGGATGAGGAAGCAGAATTATCAGTAGTAATACCCCTAGGGTCTTGATAATACCGAGATAATTTTCTCATAGAGAATGCTGAAAGCGTGTTGCTTGCTTTGAGCAACACGCTTGAAGGATTCTCTACAACAAAATTTTATTTATCAAGACCCGAGGAGTATTCGATAAGATAATTTTTTACTTTGTAGATATCAAAAATTGATTGTCAATCTGACGTTCAATAATTTTTAATACAAACTTTATTAGTTTTAATCAAATATTATTCATTTTTATTTAAAACTACAGTTGTGAAAAGTACAATTGGTAAATTAATTGAATCGTTAGATGCAATACCAAATCTTTGCGACATTTTCAATCCAGTTGTCAGTTTGACGTTTAATTAATTTTTAATAAGAAATAAACACCAAGCTGAAAACACAACAGGTAGGGTATTTTCGCTGTAATACAGCGGTGATTGGATGAAATTTGACACATGACTTGAATTTAAGTAATTTGATTGGTTACTATATTCAGTAAGAAATTATCAGTATAATACCGAATGATTGACTAGAATAATGTGTTGTTATTGGTCAAAACCACCAAAATGTCATATTTTGACAAGTGAAAAAAATAATCTTCAATATCTTATTGCTACATTGGTAAAGTCCACCTTTTCTTTTTGTTGTACATAATCCTCAATACTTCATAGGTACTATCTACCTTATTTATAGTTCCATTTCCTATTTTCATTTGCATATCTACTGAATTAATTTTTTTTCAATTCAATTTGTAGTTTATTATTTATCAACCATCTCTGGTCATTTTCCAAACCATTGTTCGCCTTCACTTCCTGATGTCTTAAATCTGTACCTGTATGTAGACCAGCTGAAGTAAAATATTTTGCGTGAAATTGTGCTTAATCTAGACTTCTCGCAAGTGATGCATATAATTTTAAAATTATATTATATTTTTATTTCTACTTCATTTATCTTTCAATATTATAAATTACCTTTGGTATATACCTGAAAAATGCCTCGTTTCCTTGAAAAGTGAGGTCAGCATTCCACAACCTTCAAAAATATTACGTTCCGTGGTCGCAAGTCGTGTGGAAAGCACGAAAACGATACCTAGTCGACTGAAAAACGGAGAAAAAGTCGCTTCCTTCCCGATTTCTTTTTTTTATATATATATATACAACTACATGTGGTCTTAACAAAATGATAGAGTAGGTCCCTAGCCATCTGAAATCGGAATTACAACATTTTTTAATAGGGCCAGCACTTTTTATCGCGAAATTTATCAAAAATCTGTCGAAATTATGTTTCATTACCTTTTCACACATACCTCGCGATATCTCCGGAACTAAACAAGATATTTTCAACTTTTTTTTTATCGGCAGAAAAAACATATGCAAAGATTACTGCGTTAGTTTCATTAGTATATAAAACCTAGTTTTTTTGTAAAATTAGAAAAAACTGTAATCTTTACTTTTTTTACAGCACTATTCTCAGTGATCGAGAAACTTTTTTATTTTCCAAAATTTCACTAAAATATATGCGTACCAAATAAAGCTAAAGCTTCAAGGAAGTTTTTGAAACAAGAATCACTATACTATGTGTCATGGTTTTGGAGCAATGAATACGCAAACTTGAAAGTTTCTGCAAAAGCGTTTAAGAGGCATCTACCAAATTCGACCTTGCACAATTATGCTTTGTATATTTTTTTGTTTCCCTACGTCCTCACGTTTAAGTTCACATAACGAAAATTTTATTAGAAATATGAAAGCTCCGCAACATGTAGGTAGCCAAGCGGTCCAAGCGGATTTTGGTTCACGTACTACTCTATAAGCTTCGTCAGTACTGAACTGGGAGATCGCCGGGATCGGCGAGCGTTGTATCAACAATGGAACGGCACGCGACTACCGAAGCAGAGAGACACTGTCAGTCATAGAAGGATAGAAAAGCGAGAGATGGATTTTTATCCAATATTTTAGTGGTAGCAACCGAATTTCAATAAGGAATTGTACGGTCATAAGTAATTTGAGGATTCTGAGATTTTTATATAGTATTCATGAATCTTCAAATTAGACTTCTTATCAATTAGTTTTTCCATTTAATTCATATTTAATTCTTTACAAGGGCTCAAACTTTGCTTAATATGTGTAATTACCTCATGATTTGTACTTTTTTCAACAAAATTTGGTTAGTATTTCAAAGTTTTTATTCGATGAGAACTCTAAGTTCAACATTAATCTACATGATATATTTTTTTCTTAATTTTCAATACATCCATTACCTCAAAATTCTTTGCCAAAAATACTTCGATATTTTGTCAAATCCCTGCCGATAGATTCCCCTTAATTATTGTGCTTTCTAACGAGCAGACATCTCTCTGCTTCCCGCATACCCATAATGCGACCTGTCTATTCCTGAAAAATTTGGCCGATAACTTGATTCAGTTGCTAACAGTCTTCGTTTTAACTGCGATTAGGTATATATTATTTTGTATGTGTGTGTGTGTCCATTGAGATTTTTTGTGTAAACGATGGAGTGTTTATTTTGTGGTCAGACTTTGCAAGAAAAAGACAAACTTGTGACGTAAAATCCGAGATTGAAATGATTGAATACAATTATATGTGCTACAGAAAAAAGGAAATACACTTGTGCTTAAAAGATTTGCATCAAAAGGACATTCTAGGAGGGAAGTTTAAAGTAAAATTTCATAAAACTTGCAGACAAACATTATTCCACAAAATATTGGATATGTTTCTCAAAGCAGTGAAACCGAAAACGCTTCATCGTCTCGGACAAGATATCCTAATAGTCGCGTCATTATACGCGAAATGAGGCCTGAAAAAAAATTTTTTTCGGGCAGCACCGATCGGAATGCGGTTTTCGGCATTCGCTTGCAAAAATTATTTGTAAAAAAGTTACCTAGCTTTCATTTGTCCAAAATCAGAAATTGCATTGTTGCAGCCAAAAATGCATTCGAAAAATGCATTTTTTGAGACGCCCGTTCAGAACAGGCCCAGAATGGGTACTCGGGGGTTTTCGAGGTCGCTGATCACGATTATGATGTTCAAATTGACACCCTGACCACCTGGGGCTCAGGAACGCCGACGAACGCCATCTCCGTGGAACACTCCCAGAATTCGTGCGGGGAAGGAAAAACACTTGGCGCCCGGGGGTTTTTTGGGTCGCTGAATTTAAATATGGCATCGGCGAACACCCCCCGCACACCTGGTGCGCCCCACCTGGACGTAGACGTCCTCTCCGAGAATTTTCCTGACAAGAGTGTCAAAAACAACCCAAAAATCATTGTGGGGGAGTTTTATGGGTCGCTAAAGCAGAATTTGACATCGAAAACGATCCCCCGAGCAC
>CAJUYG010005202.1:0-14466 GCA_910591675.1 Galerucella calmariensis | reverse complement strand
AAAAAAAAGAGGAAGATCTGAAAATACTAGAAGGGAAATATTGGAAGCAGCAGTTGGACCAGACATAATAAGAGATGAAAAAGGAAGATTGAAAAGAAACATGAGAATAAAAGAAGAGACAGACGGAGAGAATATAGTCCGATATAGAAGAGCAAGGAGACTGGAGTGGTTGGTACACATTATGGGAAAAGCACCGACAGCATTATTGAAGAGTATAACAACATGGATTTCATCAAAGACGAGAACAAGAGAAATACAACGAAGCAGATGGTGGGATGGGGACTAGAGGAGAAGATATGGAAGTATTGGAAATCAGAGACAAAAGAAAATGGAATACCTAAGCAAAAGAGGCCAGGACATATATTAGATTAGATTAGAGAAGATTAGACGATTAGAAGATTAGACCGTCGACTAGCAAACCACAACTACTTCTCTGGCCATGTAACACGACAGATATTGAATTACATTAGGTTGGGATATCTTCACGATACAACCAACCATTTTAGTTTGTGATTGAAAGGAACATGAACACTTTTAGACCGGTTTCAGCGTGATTGCGCTATATAAGTACAAGGTAGATATCGCCCGTCCATGAGCTCTGAGAGAATAATCCAGAGAAATGTGGTTGGATGTTAGTGCTTTCATGTATTTGTTTCATTGGGTTTCGTCTACCAATATTTGTTTTTTTTCAAATATCGAGTGCTGAAGGTTGAACATTGTTCAGAATATGTTATTGGTTTTTTTGAATCCGGCAATGCCATACGAAGATTACATTACCTTATATTCTCCCGAGCTCAATTGTTCCATTGGCAAGCGTTTGCGTAATTCTTCCTCCTCACTTCGACTACTGACTAATATTGATTATTATCCTTGTTCTATCACTCTAATGAGACCGTGTAGCTTCAGATAGGTTTGCCACACTATACTTTGGCAATACCTATTAGGTAATAATTCAACTTTCCTACATCCACTTCTGACACGCAATCATCGGGATAAATTTATAAAAGAAGATCGCGTCTACTGTCTTTGTTCAACGACACCCTTACAGCCAGTTTCACAATCGGTGGTAACCTTTAGAGGTTATGTTTTATAGTTTTTATACTGGAACTACCAAACTACTCCACGCTTTAATTGTGGGATGTGAAATAGCCTTTGGATTGCAGTTAAATTTTTTAATGGTTAACCTTTACTTATACCCTTGACCACATATTGTGAAACCCAAATTTTGTCGTAACCGTTGCATACTTTTTAATCATGAGGTAACCTATTATTGTGAAACTGGCTGTTAGATTTGTAGCTCATCCTTTTTAATTCTAGGTTAAATTCTAAATTTCAGCTTCATACTATTGTGAAAACATGTTGAAGTAATGTGTCGTCCCCAGTATAAGGAGGTAGCTCTGGAATCAAAATGGTGAAAAACAAATCGAGAAAACATTAATTTGTTATTGTAGATTCTCTTCAAAGTGTATAATTCCAACACCTGCCTTTGTCATTCCATTTTAACGTATCGGTATGAAAATCGTTCACACATGAAATTTATGCAGAGCTCATTAATCGCTTTTTCGTCAACTAATCGTCCATTAAACGCTATATCCTTTGAAAAAAGCCATTCCATTTCATCCTTATATCCTTTTAAATATTACTCCCAGGAAACTGATGAAGTTTTTAATTGAACAGTTTGCCTCTTTGACCTTGCCTCTTGTGCCGAAACAATTTCCCTGTATTTTCATGAAATAATGGAACGGTTTGTGTAATAGTAGATTAGTCCCATTATCTACAAAGATCTTTTTATGTTTTACAATGTTTAAATTGAGAGGATTTCATTGGAAGAAGCTTTATTAACACTTCTTATTTATTTCTAGGATTCTACTTAAAAATGTTTGTGGAACAAAAAATATTCCATCGAAAGTTGACTCCATATAGCTGAATTCTGAAATTCCCACTTTGTTGTCTCTGTTAGCGTTATGGGTTTTGAGTTGAAGAGCTTCAGTGCTAATGTTGTAGTGGACGATGCAGATGGAGATTCAGGAGAAGAAGTCCGAATTGTATTTTCCTTTGATTTGGCTACTGATGATTACCCATTGATGGAGGTGCGAGATAAGTAAGTATTGGAAGTGGTTGGAGACTTGGAAGCCTGGGCGTAGGATGAAGATTTGATTTTATCGGTTTTTCCCTTCTTAGAGGTTAATTCGTCTTGGAGAAATTTGAGTATACCTATCTTCTGTAGAAGCTAGAGGAGTAGCATTCGGGATTGGGACGTGAAATCAAAAATTTCATATAAGTGGGCTTATTCAATTTGAAGTTATATTACAGTTTATAGAAATTTTTATTTTCTAGATTTTTTCTTAAGTGGGTCGTAGAAAAAATTTGCTGTTCGACTCGTGTGGATTGTCCATATAGCACTTGAACACTTCGCCTACGGCGTCGTGCTCGTGCGATATGGCCATCATATCCACACTAGTTGCACAAACTACTATTTCTATCAAAATATGCCATTTTACATTTAAAAACAACCAGCCAAAAGTCAAATCAATTTATCCATCCATTTTAAAGTTATCGAATTAAAACATTCAAGTTTTCAAAGCTTCAACACCCTGTATTTCGAAAAGTAAATGTGCTAGACCCCTTAATCCTCCTATCATTTTGTCCAATTTTACGAGAGGAATCTACATGCAAACGTTGTAATTACCCTTAACGTTCGAGATGCTTATACCATTTTTTGCGCGATCGTATTGAAATAAATTCCGAATAAAATAATTTAAATTTCTTCGAAATGAACAAAATGTCAAAAGTGACATTTATACTTCTCGATCAGTTTAAAATATATTTTGCATTTTGGTGAAATTGTTTTTATGCTATTTATTACTTTTTGACGTCTGAACGGTAAGTAAATCACTCACCGACGTGTTAAACTTAGAAACCAGTGAACACAACCTACCGTCCTGACAACCGATGCTGTGAATAAACAAAAAAGTTCAATCGCGAAAAAAAATTATGGAAATAATAGTAAAAATTTATCCGAACAAATTCAAGTAGATCACCAGCACTGCGAATACCAGCTTTGCATAGAATTTTAATATATCATCGGTAGTTCAGTGGTAGAATGCTCGCCTTCCACGCGGAGTAAGTATCTTCTCGATGGCTCAATATTTTTGAATGAAACTGCTCATACCCTTCAAGAAGATCCAAGGAATTTTGAATTGATGTCAAATCTAATGTACCATTTCCGGTTAAACCGCATATGCATACCAACTTTGTTATTTCACATTTTCAAATTCCTCGTGAAATTCTGCAGACAGTGAAACTTTCCATTTATATTTTCATTGAATAATTGAGGCTTCAATCTATAACTCATCGACTCCATATTGTCGCCAAATTAAAACTTTGTTAACGTTAACGTTTCAAAATTATTAAGCTGCATATTATATTTCATGATGATAAAAAATACTGATTGTAACCACAGATTTAAGACATTACTTCTACTTTTATTATTTGAAGTTCAACATCCTGTATATAGTTATTAGCGGATTACGTAAGACCACAACATCTTAGAAACTGCTACTTCATCAGTGCTTACCGTAATTTCTGCGAAATATTCGGAATATCTCGACATGAATACTGCACTTAATTCCCTTAGTCTGGCATTCGGAATTATCTCATTCTCGTAGGTTATTATGAAGTTTGAATTATTTCTCAGTGAAGTCAGCTAGGTAAAACTTTTGTCTCAGCGAAATTCACACCAAAACAATAGAAAATTCCATCTCAGCGCTCCATCGATGCAATTGTCATAAAAATCCTCACTACAAAATCAATTGTTTTAATTTATTGAGATGAATATTTTCATATGACTTATGTTTGGAATGCAAAAATAATCGCTTCCTCAAATAGTGAACTAAGATATATAAGCAATTTATACAGGGTGACTATAAAGTATTATGTCTAAAAACCGCTTCAAGGATAATAGATGTGAGCTTATCCATATAACAGAATGCACCTTCATCCAAAAGTTCTTTCTAAGGGAGCTAACCTTTTTGAGTATCGCGCTGTAGAGTCAGTTTTTGAAGCATATCTCAAAGAAATCGCCTCATACGAACTTCCAACTCTGTACATTTTATAGCCGTTCCTTGATAAACTGTCCTTGATAAACTATCACTTTCCTGGAGAATTTCACATAAAAGCTTACCAATATAAGCCAAAGAAGAGGGTCAACCTCGAAATAAAAGAAAGTAAGCTATTAACTTGTATAAACCTCTATTTTGTCGTTCTTGACTTTGTCCTAAAAGTCTCATAAAATGTCGTGTTTGTGTCTTAAGATATCAAAGGTCAAAAATCCAAGAAATATATCATCTCCCATATCTATTGGTAATACGCTTTCCTGAATACGACAATTTTACAGGAAACCCTTAGTTGAACTTTGTTTTATAATTCCAATTCCAAACAAAAGTGTGCAGGTTCTTTTTTCGAAAATTATGATTTGAAGCGAAGTTCGCGTGAATAATTGGAGAAGGAATGGTCTCCTTTTTGAAACCAGTTGCTGAAATCATGAAAATAAAAACGCAAAACATCATTAACATTGAAGAGTTTGGCTCATCCGTCAATCGATTTGATAAAGTTTTAGAAATGTAATTGTTATTTTGAGGTTTTACTACCTATCTGTGCTCAAAAGACTTAACTAGTAATAAAGTGATTTGGTTCAATGTTTTGGCTATAAAACTTTTGCCATATTACCTGCTATACAAGAGTCTAGCCGACACAAGAAATCAAGACACAACTGAGCACTCAGCGAACAATAGATGGGGTGGGTACAGAGGAATTCACCATTCTTGTTATCCTAAATATTTCATACTAACGTGACTTACAGATTTAAATTGTTTTAGCAGATCAAATTAGGCCCTAATCTAAAGATTATCTAGTTCAGAAGCTGCGCGCGCTTCGATATGCCTTTGTTGCTTGTGCCAGCATTTTTCAATAAGCGAAGCTGACCTTACATCCATCATCGTGGAAAGAATTGGTAGATAAGTCTAGGCAAAATATCAAACCAGCAAAAGTGTATTAAAATAAAAGAAACTATTGAATTCAAACTGTATAATTTTTTTGTAATTAACTATGGAAATGTTTATGCTAAACATAAATAGAACTAGGTATCTAGCAATTGTTTAATAATGAAGTCGTTATGAAAACGAAAATATATCCACCACTAAAGATAATCAATTATTTAGGTGTTTATATCAATCAATATCAAAGAATCAATTTTGGTCTACAATAAGCGGATTATTTTCACTCAAACCTTAAAAGGTATTTTAAAAACTCATTATAAGATAATCACTTTGTGGCTACGAGTATTTTTTTCTTTTTCTCTTAATTTAACAGGTCTATCCAACAAAAACCGATATTTATCCAATAGTTTCACACAATTACTTTTGAATGGCAGTGGTGTACCTACTAATAAATTGGGTAGGTCATATTTTCTTAAAAATCATTTATATTATAAACCTGCTTGGGAAAAGTGATTATTTCAATTGTTCCATGATTGGTAGAACTATATTGTGTGATTTCACTTGATTACAGTCACAGTTTACAAGTTTCGTGAACAAATTAACGTTGAGATTCTCATTTTCATCCAGACTATCCTTATACTTGATAAACCTTAACTTTATATAAGATTAACAGGAATAATTCCAGGTTGAAGGGTATTTTAAAAGCTGATTATCAATTAATCAGTAATCTATTGCAGAAGCAACGACAAATGTGAGGACTTTTTATTTCAAGGCATATGCTCATGCCTGCAACTGATCTGAACACATGCAAAAAAATGTAGTGTTTTTTACCTCCATACCGCTTTCCGGTATTCATTTTCAGAAAGACATGTGTTCATATCGTCAATTTTGGCTGGAAGATTGATGTGGGCTTATCCCAGAATATGCGTTAGTAGTGGACCAGGGTATCGCACCGTTGATTTCTAGTTACTGTTAATTTGTCACACTGCTAAAGTGTTGGTTGTCAATAATTCCAACCACCATGTTATCACTTCCCATTTCAAGCAGCGAGTTTCTGATTACACATGTCATGTTTAGGAGTGTTGGTTTTGTCGTTCCATCCTATATTCAATCAATCTCGCTTCCGCCTTGACATAGCTACTCAACCCCAGCTCAAACTGATAACTTTCTCACCTCAAGTCACTGATTATCGTAATGCGCTGTAGGTGAGGAATAGCTATTTGTATTACTAGAGAGGAAAGTGCCACTTTTCCTCCTGCAGGATGTAGTTTACTGTAAACAGTAAACATCCAAGGAACGAAAAGGCACTTCACTTCCATGTGATACATATGATTTTTCCTCCTACCCACCTATTTTTGAAAATTTATTTACGACACAAATAGGTAACGAATAATTAAGAACACAAGAATTATTTATTAAACAAATTTATCAATATATGTTATACAATTAAGTACATAGTATTGTTTAACTATATTTTGAAATTATTTATGTAAATATTGAATGTGCAGTTTTGAGCAGCACTTATATGAACACCAAAGGAAGAAGATAGGGTTTGAACAGGAGCTTCAGTATTTCAAATATTTTCGCTTAGCACATTGTAATGGTGGTAACTTCTAGAAGTGCTTGGCTGATTTTGATCAAGTTTAGGTTCTACATTATTTCCCATAATTTGATCAGAAATTTTTCTTTTTTTTTGTGTAAGATTGTTCTACATAACCTTCTGCGATATTGGTTGATTTCCAACCGCCATGCTGTTTTAGAGCTAAAATATCCCCACCAGCGTTTACTAACAGAGTTGCTGAATTTCTTCTGAAACTGTGCCCTGTGTAATGTTTGGCATTTGGAAGATTGAGATATTCTGCAATTTTTTGTGGTATTTTGGATATACTATTTTTGCCAACCACTTGATTTATACATTTGCCTGCTTTAAAGCATACCA
This sequence comes from Galerucella calmariensis, assembly GCA_910591675.1. Lineage (NCBI taxonomy): Eukaryota > Metazoa > Arthropoda > Insecta > Coleoptera > Chrysomelidae > Galerucella > Galerucella calmariensis. The sequence goes on along the minus strand of CAJUYG010005202.1, from coordinate 7,530 downwards.
ACAATCGTTTATGCTCAGTTTTAGGATGTAGACAGATATACTTTTTAACGATTTGAACAAAATTTGGGCCGTCACCTGTTGTAGTATTGATAACGAAAGTTCGTTGTTTATACGTTTTTGAAGTGTGGATATTTATGACTAAAAGATTGTCTTTCTCTTCAATATCATCCATAGTCATTTTAATAAGCTCATCACATCGACATGCTCCAGAAATTCCAATAACAAGGACTACCTCTAAATATTTTATATCAAAAATTAAATTATTTGCATTGGATTTCGTTTCTTACTTTCATTAATAAAAAAACATCATCGGGGGCTTCCATTGAGAATGTATTTATTTCTTCTCTTGTAAAAGTTTCAACTTTATTTGGTTTGTATCCGGCATTTTGACGTTTTAGAAATGCAATCAACTCTGGATATTTAATATCGACATTGTCCTTCATTTGTATCATTGTGCGTAGCATTGAATATTTAGACCAAAGTGTTGAAGCTTTTAATGATTTTCCTTGTAGTGAAAAATATGCCAGTAAAACATTCTCTGAATATTTATGTATCTTGTGATCTTCAGCCCATTGCTTATATTGTGCATATTGTTTTTCATACCTGTACTTAGATTTTTGTGGTAGTAAATTTAGTGACGCTATGTTAGCTTGTTCCTTAATATCAGGTGGTGTATTTGGAAATTCAAAATCACTTGAATCGCTCTCTATTCTTCAAAAATTCAACTAATTTTAATGAATGTGGCGACTTTGCACATCAAAAGTCAATCGCCGTGTTTACTGTCAGTGAGCCACAGCATACTATGCTTTTCTTATTCTGAACTCAAAAAACGTATAGGTATCTAAGATTCCTGAAGTTGAAATTTGTATTGAAGAACTACGTTGAAATAACATTAATGTTTGATTCTTACCAAAAAACAGGATATACAGGATGATCTAGAAATTATGGAAACAATATGAATATAATGAATTCACAAGTTTCATCGTTTACAACTAACTTGAAATGAAGGGGAGGAAAAGTATGAGTTTCTATAGGGGTAGGAGGAAAAATTGCTTAAAATTGTATTCCACATGTATAAAGTTATTCAACTCTATCGTATGGCCACAGTTCCTGCACTTTTTTATATCCAAAACATTGGAGTAAATTATAATTTTTCTAGTATTTCATTCTAATTTGTGGTAAATTTCCATGACAAAAAAGTATTGGACAGTCCTGCAAATATTTGATTTAAAAATAATAATAATATAGAGTGAACCCTTTCTGTTCCCCGGCCTTATATGGCGCCATTGAACTATCAAATAGATTCACACAATCTGTTTTTGTTCATGGCAATTCCGGAATGAATTTTATTTTCAATTTATATATTTAAATTTAAATCAAAGCTATGCTATTGATGATGCATTATAGTGTTACATAAAAAGCGGCCTTTTAAATAGGATTCTGAAATTGCCTGCTGAAAAAAGTCCTGTTGACTGTGAATTTGTTTTTTCTCATCAGGCTGGTTGGTAATTGGAAATGTTTAGATGCAATCATAAGTGGTATTTGAAAATTCAATAGTGTCAAATATAAAGTCGGCTTTCTTTATAGTGTAATTCAATAAATTATTAATATAAACATTTGTATTTAGCGTTATTGTTGTAGTTTCTGTAATTATTGATTTGTTATTTCAAATAACAGACAATGTGACGAGTCCTACAACTTTTTTATTACGTGAATTCCCAATTTCAGTCGCTAAGATAGCTAGCAGGTAGATATGTAGATATGTAGATTCAGTGGCAGTGATAGCAGAATATTTTACGTTAACAATCAGCCATTTTCTTAAATCAATAGGTAATTGGATAAGGAATACTAAAAAACGTGTATCCTATAAGAAAAACAGACTAATCAATTCTGTCCTTCGCCCTCAAAATGTTGAAATAACGGAATGGATGAAAGGCTTTTTTTCTCCTGGAGCTTACAAAATTATCCTACAAATCTATTAGTCCGTTTCTCCACCCTACAAACATATTCTTCGATTATTCTAAATAACTCGCTCTCTATTTATTTGAATAATCATTATCCCAATAATAAGAGGCATCTTGAAACCTACTATTACCTATTCCTCAGAATCTTAAAGAGGCCTTTTTTGTCTGCAAGAATAAGACATACCCATAAAGAATTATTTATGATATTTTTAGGAAGCTTACAGTGATTATTCAAATAAAAATTCAAATAAACGTAATGGAAATTATGCTAAATGCATCAACCCCTATCGGAAAATAAAGGATCATCCAGACAGACCTATCAGATGGTCAACAGTGAGTGGAATAAAAAAGAAAATCTATAGAAACTGGTCATGTTAAAAATATTGGAAATGGACGTCCGAAGGTATCAGAAAACGTTGAACTTGATGTTGTATTAAGTGTTGAAGATAGTCCTCGTAATACTTCACGCCAAATTGCACCGGACACAGGCATGTCCCAGCGGTTAATATCACGTTTTCTGAAAAACGAAAAGTATTATCTGTACAAAATTCAGTTACATCAAGAGGTCAACGATTATAATCCTGATCGGCGTATGTTGTGACATTCTGCAGGATTGATGATACCCGTTGTATTGAACAAATTATGTTTTCTTATGGGGCTACTTCCCGCCTAAAAATTGTTGGCAATTTCCAAAATTTCAGATACTGGAATGAGGATAATACTCACTGGATGACTGAAGGTCATATTCAACACCACCAGAAAGTGGATGTCTGGGCGGGAATAATTAATGACATAAGTATTGGTGATTGGGGAATCTGATTTGCAGTTCCTGCGAACAAAAGTTAACCCCTATCCGTCTCTGCCAATATATTTCCAAACGCTGACAATCCTAACTTACCAGTTGATAGTATCTGATTACAACAAGATTATGCACCCATGTATTATGCACGTGATGTTTGCGAGTTTTCAAACCAGTGTTTTTCTAGGAGGTGGATTGGTAGACGAGGACCAATAAAGTGGCAGACAGGTTCTCCATTTTTTGCACCTAAAGATTTTTTTATGGGCTCACTCAACCCCAGACCAAATTAGGGACGAAGTTGATATAATAACTCCGGAAGTTATCCATAATTTTTAGGAGGAAAGTGTTATTCAATTTGCTTTTTGTCAAGAAACTTTTAAATGTCATTTCAAGCATGCAATGTAGCTGAAAAGTGTTACGTTAAAATGGTATTGCAGCTCGTTTATCGTGAAAATATTCTCTGATTAAATTAAACCACTCACTCATTATTTTCTTTACATTAGCATTTGTCAGTTTAGTATGATATTGCTAAATACATTATTAAAAGACCTTTCAAATGAGATATTTTAAGAGACATATTTCAATTTGGAAAAAATCAACGATTAGGTCATTGTGTCAAAACTGGATTTCTATCTAAAATGAATTGATACAAAATAATTTGTTCCATGATTCAGACGCGCTCTGTAAATCTGATACCAAACTCCGTCACCTGCAAATCGGTACAATTAATGTAGGTATGTAATGTTATCGTTTAATTGGTTTTGATACATGTTCGAATAATAATAAATAATTATAAAAACATTGATTGATAATGAGTTGGTAACTAATGTTCCGGTGCTGTTTGTTCAACGTTTCGAAATTTGAATGTTATTCATTAGACTATCATGAACGGTATACAGTATGCATGTAAACTATGGTATAAAATATTTCGTGAACCAAGAATAAGGAAAGAGATAGAAACGCATCAATGTTTATTGTATTATACAATATAATTCTAGTATACAAGGCGATCCAGATGAATTTGATGTTATTATTTGCAATTTCGTGAATTTCATGTGCTATGTGCCTTTCAAGATTTTAAGTGAAGCAAAAAGTTCACGATTATTCTTCCTAAATTTTTTTCAGCACTTATTTCAGGTCGACTATTGATGCTCCTCTGCATCATGATAATACTCACAGATCATTAATTAATGCAGATTGGATGATGTTTTTCAATTATCAATTGATTCAAAATGTCTCTGTTAGTTGATGTCTACTAGGCATAGAATCAATGTACTAGGATATCAAGCCATTGTTATTAATATCAATAGTTTCTCATGAAACATTCTCGTACATTATCTTATTAATATTACGTATGCTTCCCATTGTCTGTGATCTCGGCGTATTTAATTTCTACGGTTAATTCCAAAACTGCAAAAAGCTAATCTCCTTAACAATGTAGCATGATAATATAAAAGGACACTTCATATCGCTTGGGTTGAGTTTACCGTGAAACAAATCAAAAGAAACTAATAGACTCTGTTTTCGGAAAAGTGAATTCATTTGCTCTATTCACAACAAAAATCTTATTTCCCAGAATGTACTGCTGGATTTTGGAATTGCCATTCATAATGCAGCTGTGGAAAGTGTAGGGTAACGTTACAATTATATGTTGCCGTTTCCATCTTACTTAGTCTTGGTGTAAAATACTAAAGTTCGGGTTAGGTGGTGAATATAAAAATCAAACATGTGAAACTTGGAAGTGGCTTCGTTATTGTTTTGATATTCATACCAAAATCCTTTGTTACTTCATTGTACAATGCAATGTTGGGAATAATTATCTTGATTTTTTTATTGGTTAGGAAATAACGGAATTGACTTAATAAACATAAATACTGTATAAACAACTATTTAATCAGTTCAAATTCCTCTTCCACTCGTCAGTGTCATCAGTACCTACCAATCATATTAAATGAGATGGAAATTTTTTCAAAACATGGATGTTCGTGAAGAATACATTATGTATTGGAATGGTGTATTTTTAAATGAATATTGTGAACTCATTTACAATTCAATTTGTTGTGTATTTGTTTGTTGATAAACGCGTCGTACCAGGAACCACGGAATATTATCTGATTGGAATAAAGATCTGTTTTTAATGATGGAAAAACAATTCTAATATTGAATTCATGAAACGGTATAATAAAATATCGTTGGGTTACTAAAATGTAATAGAGGTTGTTAAATACAATAATAGTCCTTTAAGGAGGGCGGAGCTAGCAGTGCAGTCGAATATAGAATAGGAATATTTAAAGGTTATTAATTGGGAAAATGTTCAATGGGTTCGATTTTTGACCACATATTTTTCAGATGATACGAATGAGTCACAAATGGGTGATATACATATATAATCAGTGAATCCTTCTACCATTTGATGGTGTAGGGTATAGTCCAATTATTTATGAGCCAATTCCCCCATTCTCTTTTCCTGTTTTGTGCCAATTTCGCTGCTTGCTTCCCAACTCATCTTCCCACTATATCTATTTTATTCAGCACATCTTATATTACTTTGACTAACGTTTTTCTCAATCTGCCGCTTTTCTTCGTATCTTCACTTCCCAAACTCTTTTGACTAGTCTTTTTTCGTTCGCTCGCTGCAAATGTCCTTACCAATCTAGCTGTCTCTCTTCTATAAATTCTAATGCGAATTGTACCTCTTGGTCTTTTTTTATATCTATAGTTCTCAGCCTACCTCTCTTGGTGACTCCTATAGCTCTTCTAAGATATTTCATTCCTGTTGCTTCTTTCTGTTGTTGTGTCAAGACCTAACAATCACATCTAAATGTAAGTATTGGTCGATGAACTGTTTATTCATTTTTTGAATTCTATTGTTGATATCAGCGACTTATGTCTCTCTTTTATCCAACTTCACCCCTGAATATTGGAAACTATTTACTTGTTCTATTTTCTCTCCATCGATGTAGGTGGCTGAGATTTCTCTGTACTCTCTCAGTAGGTACTCTGTGTTCCGAACATTTATGTTTAGTCGCAAGTCTTTTCTACTTCCAGCCAGTAATACGGTATCATCAGCAAACGCTCCTCAAGTTATATTGGTTATATCTACATTTTGAGAGTGCAACACGACCACACAATAATTTTTTGTGACATATCTTTATAACTTTATAACTTTATAAACAGTAGCGGGCTCAAGCTACATCCTTATCGTAGCCCTGTATTTGTGGTAAATGTGTTAATCTTTTAATTTCACTATACATTTCTCTGTCCGTAAGTATTTTCCATAATTTATGTCTTGGAACTGAATTTAAAGCTTTTTCTGGTTCCAAATACGCCATACAAATTTTTATTTTTCCTTTCATTGCTTTTTCAATTATATGTTTTATTATAAATACAGACAAATGAGTCGTCCAAAACTATAACTATCCCTAGTTTTGTCTTCAAATTAACAGAATAAAGTGAAAACAAAAAGGTCCCATCGCTTTTCTTCTGGCAAAGTGGCGTTCCGTCGAATCTTATAAATTTTGGATATGATGTGATATGAAAATAAGACTCCTGGATCAAAAGTGTTCATGGGACCGATTTAATCCTATGACTAGTCTCCGATAGACAGGGTGTTGAAGTTGAAAAAACCTTGTTTTTCATGAGCACGTAATTTCATTAAACAAATAAATATGTATTTGAGTTGATAATACCATTGATATGTAGTAGAGTACATCGTAAACTTACACATGAATAGTTTAAAATGTCAACATATACAGGGTGAAACTCGAATTATATTTATCAAAGCACACTTTAAAAATGGTTTGGAAACGCAATAGGCAAAATAGTTTAAACCCAATATTGGTTGATCAAATACAGCGAATGGCTTGTTTGAACATCACAGGAGCCATGAGAACAACACCAACTGCAGCAATGGAACTAATTACTGGTCTGACCCCTCTGGACCTACACGTCAAGGAGGTTGCGTTAATGGCCATGGTACGATTGCGCACGGCTGGTGTAAACCCCAAAGTAGGAATGGGCCAATTGAGGTTGAGCCTATGGAAGGAAGCGCTCACTTCGCTACCTCTGCTGCAGGCAGCCAACGATGCAATTGAATCCAGGTTTTTGTTTAACAAACCCTACAAAATTCAAATGAAACAGAACACAGAGCCAGATGCTGCAAATGCAATACGCATATATACAAAATGAAAGAAGGCTCAGGCTGTGAAGTTTACTCGAGGGCACTGAGCCTCAAGATTAAGTGGGGAATGGGAAACAATACCAGTGTGGTTCAAACAGTGGTATCTCAATTGCCACAAAAGAACTAACAAGAAGAGGAGTTTCTGGCAAAACCATAATAATCTGCAATGATAGTAGACAAGCCCTATTAGCCTTGAACAGACAACGTGTTATATCGAGGCTAGTACTAGAGTGCCACCAAGATTTAGCTGACGTCTCGGCAGATAACAACATTATCCTGAGGTGGGTTAAAGGGCATGACAGGAGTAAAGGAAATCACATTGCTGATTCTTTAGCCAGGGAAGCCGCTGGACTAAAAATTCTAGGACCCAGTGACACCTACGGCCTAACGACTTCGACAATTGCGGAACTAGCCAAACGTTACACCCATGCTCAATCCCTTAAGAGATGGGATGGAATCAAAGGATGCAGTTTTGCCAGGATCACCCTGGGCGACCCTCGGAAGCTGGCGCCGAAGAAATATTTGGCGATGACCAGGAAAAACCTACGTTTAACAGTAGGATTTCTGACTGGTCACTGTCAACTAAG